>CAEFZX010002102.1:0-53273 GCA_903066825.1 Alfaro cultratus | reverse complement strand
GATGGATGGATGGATGGATGGATGATGGATGGATGGATGGATGGATGGATGATGGATGGATGGATGGATGATGGATGGATGGATGGATGGATGATGAATGGATGGATGGATGATGGATGGATGGATGGATGGATGGATGGATGGATGGATGGATGGATGGATGATGAATGGATGGATGGATGATGGATGGATGGATGGACGGATGGATGGATGGATGATGAATGGATGGATGATGGATGGATGGATGGATGGATGGATGGATGGATGGACGGATGGATGGATGGATGGATGATGAATGGATGGATGATAAAACAACTGCTGGTCAAGGAGTTGATTGTTAAGTTGAATTCATTCTTAGGATGGAGCATGGAGGTGGCAGCATCATGCTGTGGTGATGCTTGACAAGGGGAAGCTGGTTGATGGAGTTAAAACCAGGAAAACCTGTTAAATATGCAGCCAGAGATATTATGGGATAGTTTAGATCAAAGCATGTTCATGGGTTAGAATGGTCTAGACAAAGTCCGAACCTAAATCTATCACGGAATCTATGGAAAATCTCTAGATGCCCACAGCTGGGAAACCAACAACATACAGATTCAAAGGGTCAGATTTATAAATGTACGCCACACTTTTCAGAATTTTTCATTACTTTAATCCATCGTAGAATTTTTTTAAATAATTTTTTTGTTGCATTTTTCTGTCTTCCTGTTGTTCTTTTCCATATTTTGTTCCATTTTATTTAACAATTATTTTCAATTTGTCTCTTTTCTGTCATTTTTCTGCTTTCTTTTTGTATCTTTTCATGTTTCAAAGTTTTTTTGCTTGTATTTATATATATATATTAACATCTAAGGCATAATTTCATATCATTCTTGTACGTTTTTTTATTTATCAAATAATTTAAATATTTATTTCAACTGTTTTCCTTGTTTTCTTATACAGTTACCTCCATGCAGTTGTTGTATTATTTAAACTTACAGCAGGTTTTTAAGTTCTAATTTCTGTTAATTGGGAATTATTCAACCTAATTTATCCAACTGTAAGCAAAATTTGCATGTAATATCACTATTTAATTATTAATTTGTACGTAATTGTCAGATTAAGGTCCTGACATACACTGATATGTATAAGCAACCAAAATCTGGCTTCAGGAGTTTATTTTTAGGTTTGTTGAAGGACCACGTGTCAGAAATCTGACAGACTGAAGTTAACGATTAATGCAGCTCACTTCCTGTGTCAGAGCATTTTATGGAAATCAGACAGAGAGGCGGGGAAAGGAAAAGGTGAGATATGAAGATGTTATCAAACCCTCAGAGAGGCAGTGATGATGCAACATGAGGCGACCTGAGGAAAAACACGACCGGCTTCAGCGTCCATTTAAAGAAACAGTCAACCATAAAATCCCTTTTTGTTGTAGTTTTTTGTGTCAGACATGTCGTAGATCTTTAGCTGAGCTGGAAAATCATTTACTGAAGTTAAAACTCACCTGAATGAAAAGGAGTAAAAAATGAGTTGAGGTTTAAAAGTAAAAGCAACATTTTTTGTTAAATAAATCAGATTATCTACTGTGTAAAACTAAAACACTTATTTTTATCAACATTTAAATGCTGATTTAAGGGAAAGCTTTAAAACTTTCTGCAAAAAAATTAAATAATAATGTTTCTTACTCTAGTTAGCAAAAATGCTTTATTAAAATCAAAATCACTCAATCATCAAAATATTAAAATTACTGTAATTTATATTTTATCAATATTTGTGAAGTTTCACCGTTTAGTTTCAGATTCATTGTTTTTTTGTGAAACACTGACCTCTAGTGGTTGAGCTGTGACATTGCAATAAATTTCCAGGTTTTTATTTATCCCGAGTTTTTAGGACTGAAATTCTCATTTTCACGCAGAAAACTTGTTTATTCAACAAATAGCAGCTTATTATTTATTTTTTGACGTAAAAAATTCATTTGGTAAATTTCCCTCCAATAATCTCCTGATTCACCGCCTTGTACTTGTCATGTTTCCAAAAAGTTTAGAGAGTAATCTATTTTTTTCCCATTTAAATCACTTTATAAAACAGATACAATTCTATTCTATATGAGATTTGAGCATTTCTATGACTATCTGTCATAAAAAATAGTCATTTCATTTAAGTGAAAATACTTAAATACAACGAAAAACAAAGTGGAACACCTGGTTTACGCGTATAGGTGCGAAATGGAAACTCATGGTTACGAAACGGGGTTACGAAGTGGCGAATGGACCCTGAGCTTCTCCGATGTTTTCCTCCTTCAGCCTGTTGTCAACGTGAGAAACTCCAGCAGCTCCTACGGCCCGTATCACGTGATACAGCAGAGAGTAGGTTAAAGTGAAGATGTCTCACTCGGCTGCCACTTCTAAGCTCGAGATTCAGTGATTTTCTTTTAATCACGCTTTTAAAATCGCCATTTACTTACTGTATGAAGTTTTATGATGTAGCTTTGACTTGTATAATAATTAATCGCCGCAAAATGATTGTTATAATTTTTGATTTACTTTTTTGAACATTATCAATATGCTAAAAAACATTCATACTTTTTTTTTTTTAAAGTGCAAAGATAAATCACAGAAACCGTAGCTAATTGGCCATCAGACCATTTTCATTTTTACATTAACAATTTTACTTTAACAATGAGTTAAAAATTAATCTTAGTTTTTAATGTCCAGTGCTATGTACTTAAGTGTTTTCCTCTTATGATTTTGCTTGATGTACATAAGTGTTCTGTTTGTAATTTTGCTTTATTCCTATAAAGTGTTTTTTAGTTTTTAAGAAAGTGCTATACAAATAAAATGTATTATTATTGTTTTTATTGTAATTATCATTATTAATTAGCTTTAGTTGTATTGAAAAACATCTGTAACCCTCAACTCTGTAGCTTTAAGTGGCTCTTTGGCTCACTGTTGTGAGATGAAATATTTCCCCTTTTTGTTTGTTTGTTTGTTTGTTTGTTTGTTTGTTTCTGTGGCCCCCTGAACCCCCCCCCCCCCCACTCCCGTGTCAATTTGTCTTTTGCCACTAATCGAAACGACCAGCATTCAAATCTTCTCACAGTGACTCATCGTGTTGTAAATTGGCGATCTTCGTTAAAGCTAGCCGGCTAGCTGCTAACTCAGACTGACGCCATTAGTTAGAGGAAAGAAGGCGTGAGAATCAAGAAGAACGATCCGGTTCCGATTTTCGACCCGTTCTCCTTTCAGCTGCGGACTGATACCGTTAAAAGTTCGGGTCGTGTGAGCTGTCAGGGAGCTGTTCTGATGATTTTAGCCTCTTTTTTAAAGTCGGAAGTCGGTTCACGGTTCGGACTGAGTTAGCATTGTTAGCAGCTCGGAAACAAACGTCTGTTTTTCTGGAGGAAAACTCGAGGATTAATTTATTATTTTTTGGAATAAAGTGACACCATGGCAACAGCGGGGGCGGCCGGAACCAGCGGCAGAACCTACTCCTTTAAAGTGGTCCTACTGGGGGAAGGCTGCGTGGGGAAAACGTCGCTGGTGCTGAGATACTGCGAGAACAAATTCAACGACAAACACATCACAACCCTGCAGGTAAGACGGTCCGGGAGGAACCGAACCCCGCCGAACCGGGCTGCTGATGAGCCCCAGCCGCCTAGTGCGGGTTCTGGCTGGAGTCAGGTGTTTGTGAGGGTTGTTTACGTTCATCCAGACCGGGGAACGGATCCGGTTTCACTTCCAGTCCGGATCAGAGTGCTGGATCCACTTCCACAGCAGGTCCGGGCGGAGAGGGGAAAGTCCGGTCTCACTTCTCTCCCATAAAAAGAATATTTATGGCACCCTCACATGTCCAGCTGCTGGAAAGATTTGTATAACATTTACATTTTCACCGGCAGAGCAGCGTGATCATAAAAGAACAATTCATAAACCCAGTTCTGTTTATTATTCAAAGTAGGTTAGGAAGAAAAGCACGGGGCGACAGTGGAGAGGAAAAACTCCACCTTCCCAGGAGGAAACCCCAGAATCAGAGCGACTGTGAGATAAATACACAGAAATAAACAGAAGCACTGAGACAGGAGAGGAAAGTGAGACGGCATTTACATTTCTTTGAAGGACAATGTTGTTTACAGAGACTTCATAATTAATTTCATTTTGTTGTTTTGTTTGTTTATTTTGGATATTTAAAATGTCTTCCAGTTTCAGTGTTAAACTTTCATTCAAATGTTAAAGCTTATTGTTTTTTGAGAATCTGTTCTTGCATAATAACACAATTGAAATGGTCTCAAAACAACAATATTATCATTTATTGCAATAATTTCTGGGACAATTTATCATCCAGCAAAATCTATCATCATTCCGGGCCGATATAGATGTAACTAATGTGTTTTTCATAATTTCATATTCACAGAATGAGACTAAAAGTGCCAGGAATATTATTTCTGATCAGTTTTTCTGGTCATTTGATTGAAAACTGTGTTTTTTCTGGTTTCATATGAACATGTATCTGCCCTCTTTTTGCAATAGTTTTGTTTTGAAACCTAAAAATATGGGTAAAAAGTGGTGGAGGTTTAAAAATGGCAGATTTCCAAGTTTATCTCCATCCATCTTCCCAATGATTCCCACAGCATGATTCCAACACCACTGTGTCTTCACATTGGGCAGGAAGCTTCATTGCTGTTGAAATGGTTGAAATCATTCATAAAATAATTGGTTGATTACAATAGTTGACATCGTTTCTGTTTTAAACTCTAGATTTGATCTTTTTTTGGACATTCTCTGGATGTAAAGTGGAGCTGAAATTCTGCCTCTTCATCATCAGAGTTTTACTGCTGCTCAGGGTTTTGAAATTTCAACTTTTCTGCAAGTTTTAGGGGAAAAGGAAAAAGAAAGCATTACAAAAGTGAAAGCATGTCGACATGTTTGAACGTCTCAGATGACACAATCCTGAAATCTGAACCTTTAGGAAGGAAAATAAATCACTTTAGCTTCAGTCTGCAAACAGCCGGGACATTTTTCTGAAGCTGGTCGGATGTTCAGCCACATGCTTGCAGAGATGAAATGGTATAGTTTAGATCAGGGGTCTCAAAGTCCAGTCCTTAAGGGCCACAGTCCTGCAGTTTTTAGATGTGCCACAGGTACAAAACGCTTAATTACCTCCTCCTTGTGTAGCTCAGATCTCCAGAGCCTTAATGACCTAATTATTCTATTCAGGTGGTGCAGCAGAGGCACATCTAAAAGTTGCAGGACACCGGCCCTCCAGGACTGGAGTTTGAGACCCCTGGTTTAGATCAAAACATTCCCTTAGAATGGCCTAGTCAAAGTTCAGACTTAAATCCAGTTGAGAGCATTGCAAAACTTTAAAACAGAATGTTACAGACGGGTTGCGGCGCTTTTCTAACATCACATCCTAACAAAATACATCAAGGTTTGACGACGAAACATGACTTTTGCTCTTAGACGATTATGATGCGTAACCATGGTAACAAGGTATTGGTTTTACAACCAATTAGTAGAATATGGACTTAAAGTTTCACCACAATATTTTGTGATGATGATCAAAGTGTAGTTTATTAAGTTTTTTTAAGGCAGCTGTTTGACTATGAGTGGATGAATTCGCTTCATCAGAAAATATTTTTAAACATCCAATTTAATTGGAATTTATCTTAACGATAAATCCGAATTCTTATCATAATAAATGATACGATAAATGACGCCCAACACTACTGATTAGCATCTCAAAAGCTAAAATAAAACCTGAACTTTGACCCCCAATCGTTTCTTCCACGGATCATAGTGAAAAATAACTTTCACTATGATAATAACAACACCTTTCTTACCAAGAAGAATAAAGTCACAATATTAACTTTATTCTTGTAATTCACATACTTGATTTTTTTCTCATATTATTTAAGTAATTTTGAATTTAATTGAGAACATTTTACAGGTGTATTATGAATAATTTTGGAAGTTCCTGCTAAGTTTTAAAGTGAAGTAAATATTGACCTTTAAGTTTGTGATCGTTGCTTAACCTTCGACCTCGCTGACATTTCTCCTTTTTTTCATTTTATTGAATTTTCTCTTATTGGACACAAACATCCTGACGTTGACTTTCAGTCACACCGTCTCAGTTCAAACCTGCAGCATGAACTGAATACCAAACTGTTCAGGGTGAGACAAAAAAATAAAACTCAAATTCAAAAACACTTTATTGATCCCAAAGGGAAATAAAATGGTTAAATAAGTAAATAAATATGTAAATAAGGCAATAAGCAATTAATTAAATAAATAAGTTAATAAAAAAATAAGTACATACAACACTTAATACATAAATAAGTCAATAAAAAATTATAAATAAATTGTGATAAATTAAAAAATCTAACAAATAAATAAGTAAATAACAAATTTAATGAATAAATATAACTAAAAATTAAATAAATGGCCTAGATGATCCAAAGCAGTGGAAATGTTGAACAGAACACGTTGAACTGCATTCTGGGAGTTGCAGTCCGCCTCCCATCAGGTCAGCAGGGCGGAGGAGGGGTCGGCTGCAGTCACACGGCGCCGCCGCAGGCCGCAGCGCCTCACATGAGCCGCATCCCTGCTGCACGCAGGAAAACGATTAACTGAGCCGCTCTGATCCTCAGACGGAGGGCAGTAGATCACAGGATCAGGGGGAAAGTTGGCGAAACTTCCAACTTTGTTTTTTTTGTGTTTTTTCCCTCCCTCGTATGAATGTTGGGTCTTTCTCAGCTCCAGCTCTGCATTGATGAAACGCCATGCTGAGTCACGGGACTCCATGTTTTTCTGGCCCCTCGCCGCCGTTTGGATGCTGCTCAGTTTTAACGTGAGAAAACTGCTGATATGGGCAATAAAAAACCACTGAGGATCAATAAAAGCAGCTGCTGCAGAGAAGCTTCACACTGAGATCATCCAGGTTTGAGGAATAATCTGGTCAAGTTTCGCTGGAATCAAAGATTTAAATTCAGAACAGCGACGATGCAAAAGGCGGAAGTTTGTGAAAGAATCTAAATAGTTTTTTGGTATTTAAAATAAATGTAAAAATCATCATAATGAAGCTGATTTATTCCAAAAAATGTGTCTTGTCAGAATAAACAATAAGTAAATTAATCACATGATAAATTCCAGAATTTGTGTGATTTATCGTTTTTCTCTTTTAACCAAAAACTGGATAAGAAAATTTTTCAGTCTGTTTAGAGAGATTTCATAATTCATTTAATTTGTTGTTTTGTTTATTTATTTTGGATATTTAAAATGTATTCCAGTTCCATTGTTAAATATTAGTTATAATTTAAAGTTTATTGATGTTTCAGAAAGTGTTCCTGCATTTTCTAACATCTGTTAAAACTTAGAAATGACCTCAAAATAAAAATATTATGGTTTATCGCAGTAAATAGTGGGATGATTCATCAACGTTCCTCTGACGCTGATAAACAGGAAACGGCAACATGTTTGGATCTGAAGCTGTCAGATTAAACCTGGAGGCGTCAAAACTCCACCTGTTCCCACCTGAGAGCTTCGAGTTTCCATTTCCTGACAGATACGAGTTGAGCCATCAGTTCAAGCAGCGACAGACTGAACATTTCAACACAGACGTTGGTCAATGTGCGACTTTCTTCCTGTTCACTTCAAAATGTTTAAAGAGCTGAAGTGAAGTTAGTGGTAACTAGTGATGGACCGATCCACTTTTTAACCTCCGGTACCGATATCTGAGGTTTAACATTTTCTGATACGGAAACAGAAAAACAGCTGGATTCACTTTAAATGTTTCCTTTTTTTAAGCACAGTCATAAATCTGCTGAATTAACCATTTATTTAATAACTATTCTGTTATTTAACAGAATCACAAACGGGTTTTGTTCAGTCAGTGCAATTAGGAGTAAAACAGCCAATATAAATACTGATAAAAACGATGTAAAAAATAAACTTCAACAAGCCTTTTTTCAAATAGTTCAGAAATTGCAATTAGAAATTCTAAATATAATGTAGAATAAATAAAGTATAGAATTAGACTGAATAGATCACCATATTATATTGTCACCAATATAATATTGGTTCAGTGCGTCTCTATTTCTCATAATAGTTTGCTGAAGTTCTGGTCCATTTCTCCTGACAGAACCGGGTCAGGTTTGTAATTGTTTTTATTGGATTTTTTATTTTTATTTTTTTCCACCATTTCTCTCATTGTGATGTCAGCACGCCCAGGGCGGCCATCTTGTTTTTCAAGTGGATTTTACAGCTTCTTTTATTTGGACTTTGATTCTGGTCAACTTTACGATGCAATATTAGAGTCAGGCAAAGATGTATTTATTTTTATTATGACAATAAAGTCATAGTCTTACAAGAATACAGCTGTCATGTTAGGAGAGTAAAGTAGTAATAAAATAAAATATTAAAATGAGGACTGTTGAGCATCTTGTGGAGTTTTACTTTGTATAAGTTTTATTAATTTTTTAACACATTAGCACTAAATTATTTTCAGTGTTCGGGTTTTTAATCAGTCCTGCAGAACATTTGAGAATCACAAATTGAGCTGGTCACATCATATCCTGTTAAATAACGTTTTTTTCCTCATTTATTTTAAGACATTTTTTCTGGTAAATTTTTGTCTTTTTTTCTGCTAATATAAGAAAAAAATATTTTGTCTGTTATCAGCAGTGAAAACGGTATTTATGTCAGTCTTCATTTAAAAACAGTTGCTGTGTTTAGAAACATTTGAAGACATCAATTTAAGCAGATTTGTGAGCTATTTTATTTTCCACAGTTTTATTATAAGGAAAATAGAATAAAACGTGTAAAAGATAATGTTGCATCTAACATTTGATGTAAGTATATTTTAATCTAAAAGTTTCTCTAACTCAATCAAATCTCCTTAAAATAAACACAGAAGCTGATTATTTTCTACATGAAAACAAACTGAAGTTAATTTCAGTATCATAGTTTATTTATAAAGTTTAAGCATTTCGTGTCTAACAGATAAATTTATCTAATTTTAACTGGAACTGGACGAATTAAACGTCCAGTTCTAGGAAACGGCTCAAAGTGGAGGAAGTGTTGCCTCTCCTCTTCATTAATGTTTAATTAAGTGATTATTAACTCCTCCTCCTCTTCCTCTGCAGGCGTCCTTCCTCACAAAGAAGCTCAACATCACAGGGAAGCGGGTCAACCTGGCCATTTGGGTGAGACGCTCTCTGATGCTGCTCGTGATGCGTTCAAGTACCAAACTGAAACCTGTGTTTTTGTGTGTGTGCAGGACACGGCGGGTCAGGAGCGTTTCCACGCGTTGGGTCCAATCTACTACAGAGACTCCAATGGAGCCATTCTAGTCTACGACATCACAGACGAAGACTCCTTCCAGAAGGTAAAACCGCCGCGTTTAGTTCCTCTGCTCAGAACTGAGAACTGCTTCCAGAAACTGAACTGATTCCTTATTTTGAACAGCATCGTGACTCTCAAGACTCCAGAGTTTTGCTAATTAGGGAATCTCTTTTCCTGACTTTCTTCTGTGTCAGGAACTGGTTCAAAATAAGGAATCAGTTCATGTTAGGAACTGGTTCAACATGTAGACTGTTCAGAATCTTGAATCTCTTAAAAATAAGGAATCAGTATAGATTCCTTATGATGGAGAAGTTCCTGATACTAAATGATTCCTTGTGTTAAACTGATTCCTTATTTTGAACCAGGTTCTGACTTTGAACTGATTCCTGATGTTGAACAGATTCCTTAGATTCCAGACTCAGTTTGTTCAGGTCCTGATCAGAAGTTTTTCATAATTCCTGAAAGTCTTCCTGAATTTTTATTTATTTGTTTTTTATTTTATTTATTTATTTATTTATTTATTTTTATTTTTTATTTTTTTATTCATTTATTTTTTAGCATCTGATTCAGTTTCAATCCGGTACCTGGTGTTTTTTATTTCTTTAAACATCTAAACTCTGACCTACAAAACATTTACAAACACAATTTGGATGTTTGTTTTTAGCTTGATGTGTTAAAAAACTGAACATTAACGGTTGAAGTTTTCATCAACAAATGTTTCCTAAACAGCTGTTGACTAAAATCTTGGTAGAAATCCACAAGTAAATAAGATGTTTAAACTAGAAAATAATCATAAACAGTCGTGCTTTAGTTGAAAGTGAGAAATTATTCAGCATGAAGATAGAAACGTGACATTTGTGTCATGAAAGTTTATCTTTACTTTTATTTAAACAGTGGAGTCAGGGCGCCCTCTGCTGGACGCTTTGGGAATCATCTCAGGTTTAAACTTAAAAACAACTCAGATTTACAAAACTTTAATTAAACATACTAACAACACCGAGGCCAGAGATTCACCTGAACCCTAAAGAAAGTTGTTTTTAAGTAAAAACTGTAACAATATGTAATATTTAACGGGTTTAGCAGAACTAATCAGTGTTTTTGTGTCGTTGCAGGTGAAGAACTGGGTGAAAGAGCTGAGGAAAATGTTGGGAAACGAGATTTGTTTATGTATAGTAGGTGAGTTAACAAAGTTACTACAAAAATTAAATAAAAGAACAATTATCTGTAGAAAACCTCAGTATTTACCAACAGAAAATGTCCATGAACACAAATCAGTCTTAGTGATTTTCTTTGGTTTTGTGTTTATTGAGTTTATTTCATCACTAATTGTTGTTCAGGTGAGAAAAGAAAAAGAAAGTTATCAAAAAATGAGGAGGAAAGTGTCAGTTTAATTTTCTGGCTCCATCATTGGGATTTCACGCCAAACAGAAACTTTGGGGTTTTTGTTGTGTTGCTGCCGTTGTCATGGCGACCGCAGCTCCGACTTCACGGGGGACGGAAACGTTTTCCAGCGTTTTAACTGGATTAAATTGTGGCCATCATGTGTTCGGACCAGATTAAACCTGCGGTTTGGAAACGGGATTCAGTTTTCAACATTTTTTTAATTATTATTTCACGTCTTTAAATTGTGGCGTGTTTTTTGGGCTCTGGACCTTTGAGGTTTTTCTCCACCAACTTTAGAGTTTACAGACAAAAATGTGATTTTTTTTTTTTCTTTATAAAACCACAGAAGTTCAGTCAGAGTGAAAGTTTCCAAGTCTTGCTACAGATTCTCAGTTGGATTTATGTCTGGACTTTAAATAGGCCATTCTAACCCATAAATCTGGCTTAATTTTAACCGTCTATTGGATCTCAGGCTCCATGTTTAGAAACTTTAATTAAACATGCTGGCATGTTTAAAACCTTTTTGGGTTTTATGTGCACCAAAAAGGGATTAAATTAAATATTTTTGGATAAAAGAGAATAATATTTTATTTTTAAACTCAAATTTTTGTCGTTTAAACCAGAAGTTTGCTGGTTTTTATCTAAAACTTCTATTTTCTGACATTTTGCAAAGACATAAACATGTTATTTCTGCGCCTGTCTAGCAAAACAAATTTTGTTGGATGATAAATTGTCCCAATAATTATTGCAATAAATTATTATATTGTTTGTATTTCGACTGACATATTAATAATGGCATAACAATGCAAGTTTGCCCCTTTAAAGACAAATTAACTTTTATTCAGTAAAGAACACACAACAACCAAAAACAATAAATAAAATGGAAATAAAGAATACACACAACCAAAACTACGAGTAAAATGGATTATGGTGTTTCTGTAAACAAAATAATCAGACTGAAGAATTTTGTCATCCAGTTTTTTTTCTCCCAAGAGAAAAATAATAAATTATTCAAATCTCATTTTAATTTATCATGCGATTAATTGTTTTATTGCTGCAGTGTTTTAAATCGTTTGTGTCTCTGCAGGTAATAAAATAGATTTGGACAAAGACAGACACGTCTCAGTGGAAGACGCTGAGAGGTGAGGAGAACTGGAGGAAATCAGACGCTTTTCCCGCCACAGGCAGACAGATGGCGCCAACGAGACTCCTCCGCTGACCTCTGACCTCTTGTTTCTGTTGCAGCTATGCAGAGTCGGTGGGAGCCAAACACTACCACACATCAGCCAAGCTAAATAAAGGCATAGAGGAGCTGTTCCTGGATCTGTGTAAACGTGAGTCTGAACCACAATCTGACGTTTCATTTATTGATTTTCATTTATATATTTAGTTCAAACAAGTATTTAAAAACATGAAAATAAGAAATCAGTAGGACAAGACTGATTACAAAATAATTATCTTACTACTTCCTTTACACACACACACCCACACACACACACACACACACACACACACACACACACACACACACACACTGCCTGCACACATTTATCCATTTATGTTTGTTTCAGAATCAGAATTTACATGTGCAAGAAAGCAAAAAAAAAAAGCTACTGTCATAGACTGCGCAAATAAATAAATAATTATATTTAAATAAGTATAAAAAATATACTAAAACATACAGAAATAACTGGGATGTTTTTTAATGCACAGTAATTCAGCCTTGCGAGTTTGTATCAAGCATTAAGTTCCTTATGCTGAACAGATTCTTTATGCTGAAAATTTAAATTAAAAAAATTATTTAAAATTTTCAGCATAAAGAATCTGTTTTTTTATTAAAAATGTATCAGTTAATTTAACATAAATTTTTGAATTAATCTTTTAATCCAAAAATTATATATAATTTCCCAAAATTTAATCTTTGATTTATTGATAAAAATCGATTTACAGTCCAGCTCCAGCTGAAAACTGGAAAAATTTTCTCATTTTTTTCTGTTTTTCCATCAGGCATGATGGAGACGGCTCAGGCGGAGGAGAGAGCGAAGGGCAACGGAGCCAGCCAATCAGCATCAAACAGGCGGGGCGTACAGATAGTCGACGACGAGCCACAGGCCACGCCGGCCGGAGGATGCTGCTCCTCTGGCTAACACACACACACACACACACACACACACTGCCTGCAGTCATGAAACCAACACACACATTTATCCGTCTGCCATCCAGTTCGTCCGCTTGAAAATAAACTCCGCCTCTGCTGCTGAGGATCATGGGAAATCATATTTAAGTTCTTGGTCTGTGTTCGCTCCAGAATAAAATTTTTCCGAGTGTGCTTCTGTCGCACGTTGATCTCTGTAACCCTTCTCTCTCTGTGTGACATTAAACATGGCGGCTCCTAGTTTCTTTCTTTTTGTTTGGAAGTGAAGCTGCTGTGTCTTTATTAACCTTCGGTGGTGCGACGGCTCCACCTTCTGGACGGAGGTGGCATAGTTTTCTTTTAATCTGTTGGCAGGAAAACCTCAGAAACGCATTTATGGTTGAAGCAGCGTCTTTGATACAAGGAGCTACTGGGCATGCTCAGAAAAACTGCAAAAATAAAGCAGCTGGGTTTCTTCACATAACGAGAAAGAAAAAGCTCCGAACTTGACCTGTAATCAAACTAGAAACAGTAAAAACTTTTCTAAGGGCTCCAGTTGGAGCTGCACTCATCTAAATAAATCCATGTTTAATCAGGAAGTGAACTGGAAACTTAACGCCAGGATTTATCGTTTATTAAATTTCATACATTCTGTAAAAAACTGATTTCTGCTCTCCTGTTGCTTCTCTGTTCTGATTTGTAACTTTAAAAGACGTGACAGAAAATCAAACATAGATGGAAATAATGATCAGTTGTCAGATATTTTAATGATTGATAAAAGATGTAAAGACAAAAGTAATCCATCTCCAGCTACGTATGTTTGCATTTTTCTTGCATCGGTGTTTTATGTCTGATTTATTTTGTGTAACTAAAAGATTAGAAATAAAACCTAGAATGTTTATTTCTGTCAAAAGTCAGAGCTTCAGCTTTTATGTTCAGATTCTGCCCTAAAATTACATCTTATTTCTCCAAGATTCAAAATATTTTCCACATTTAAACAGAAATATGAACAACGACGACGTGTTGTTAATGTGCCATTATTATTACTATTATTATTATTACTGATTAAAAGAGGAATCTCCCTCGCTTGGCTCTGCTCCTCTTCATCACTTTGGACTTTCCTTTTTCTCCCTGAACAGAGAAGTTAAACTGTGCATGTTTGATTCCTGTATACAGCTTTGTTTGTCTCACTTTTAAACTAAATAAAATAAGTTATTTTACAGTGATGGGAATCTGAGTGTTTGTGCTTCAAAACTTCCTGAATAAAAATGAATAATTTTCAAGCTAGAATCAGTTTGAGTTGATCTGAGCAGGAAGTGATGAGCCTCAGCTGTCTGCTTCCTGTGTGATGGAGGAACAGAAATCCTCCCAACATGTTTATTTGTCAGCAACAAGGCAGTTCAAAGTGTTTTGCATCATAAAAACATAACAGTTATGAAATAAGCGGTAAATGTTACATTTTGCCAAGTGGCATCAAAATAATCAAGCAATTACTCATCAGATATGTTGATCAATGTTCCAGTTATTATAAATCAAAGGCAACTCTAAGCACTTTGGTTTTTGCTTTTGATTTAATCTGGAATAAACTTCCTTAGTTTTCACAAAGTTTGTTCCAGATTATTGGAGTATATGTTCTCTTTACGAGAAAGCAATATTGTCATAAAGAGAACACTATCTTGTGCTAATCTGTTGTTTAAATGGAGGAGTAGAGAGTGTACCTTGCTAAATAAAGAAAATGAGTTCATTAGATTGTAATTATTCTCCTCTTGAGCTGCAGAGACGGGATCCTTTCAATCAGTCATCGCAGAATATTTGCACTTGGCTCATCCTGCGTTACAACAAGCGACAAAATGGAACTGGAAGATGTTTATCGAAACCTGGGAGAAGTTGAACTGCTTACTCAAATGGAGCTGAATAGCACCAGTTTGTCTCAGGCTGTGTTTTTACTTAACTTGTATTAGACATTTTTAACTCCAGTAAGATATCATGCGGTTTTATTTTGTTGCTCTAAAATTTATTTTCAGATTATTTCTAACAACAAAATCTAAAGCTTGTTTTAAAGACATCACTGTGTTTAGTGGAAGCTCATAAATGCCCATGGCTGTTTTTGAGTAAAAAAAGGTCAATGTGTGTTTTGCTAGGCATAAAAACATGGCTAAAGAAAAAATTACTTGTTGTAAGCAACATTTTGTATTAAGAGAAAAATAAATTTGTCAGTGGAAACCTTAAAAAGTGCAGAAAGTTTTCATTTGTATCAGCTAAAGACCACACAAAATTATTCCAATGGAGTATTTAGTTACATTTACTCAATTACATTTACTTTAGTAACTTTTTGAAAAAGTTGACGTTTAGGAGTATTTCACCACGCTTCACTCTTTACTTAAAATGCATTCAGAATTTTTTTTCTTTTACTTTATTATTTTTTTGTTACTTGTATAAATTTTTGTCACTTAAAGTACCAAAATTTCCACTTAACTTTATTTTTTGGTCCGTCGGATTATGAAATTTTTGAATATTAGATGATTGATCATTTGATCAGTTACTCAGTATTTATACTTTTTTTTTTACTTTTACTTGAGTAATTTCTAGCACCGTAACTTCTTGCTTTCATTTGAGTAAAAGTATGCCGAAATAGTTCTACTCTTACTTGATTAAAATTTTTGGGTACCTCTGACATTAAACAATCACACGAGTTAAAATAATTAACTTTTTAAGTACTTGCGTTTGATTTCCGTGAATAAAAATTCCTATTTTAAAACAGACCAAGCGACACTTTAATGTATTTTTATTGCTTTCCAGGAATGAAAATGATGCAAGAAAGAAATAACCTCTCCTTTTAAACTGCCGGTGGTGTAATTTTCAGTTCCCGACACTCATAGCTCATGATGTCGGGAATTTTCCACTCCTTTTTCCAGAGAACGTATCGATATCTCCCGGAAGTGTCATCTCCAGCTATGTGACCGGAAGTCCCGCCCCCTCCGTATATAAACCAAATCCAGCCTTTTTGCTCCTGGTTTTTGTCGACGCTGTTACTCGGTAGCAGTTCTCCAGAACTCGAAGTTCGCAGTTAAGGAAAGTTCTTTTTCGGTGCCGTTTTCAGCCGCAGGCATGGCCCAGATAAACAGCTGCCTCAAGCGGACCTTCATCGGGTTCAACTTGTTCTTCGCGGTAGGTTGGGTTGTTTTAAGAAGATCCAGAACTTTTCCGAATTTAAAGTGCGTAGTTAAAGCTTTAGTGGGCTCGCGCCCTTTATTCTAACTTAGCAAATGCCAATAACAGCTTAACCATTTAAAAACTGTCGTATTTAGAGTTTGTGGCTAAACAAAGTGTATTTGATGCTAATAATTTATAAATAAAGTAATATATGGTCCTCACTTTTAATTTGTTCATGTGGTGATGACTGAAGTTTCACTTTCTTATATAAATTAGGACCTTAAATCGGTTCTGGTTCAAAATGTAAACGGTAATCTGATTATTATACACTGAATACAGATTCGTTTTACGGTTTGTAATTTAACGCTTTTTTAAAAAATTCAAGTTGAACGTTTTTGTCACTTTCGTCCACTTTGATTCAGACCCAGCATTAAAAACAACATTTTAACTGTTAATATGGCTTCTAAATTTTCTTTAACACTAAAGCTTATAAAACAACCGAAATAATGACAAAAAGCACAAGCTGCTCAAAAAGAACAAAAGATGTTAAACTACACTGTAAAAATGTTTTAAGTAGATGAAAGTTTTCATAAATGAAACCTCCCAGGACTGTAGAATCACCCACTTCTTTATTGCAGTATTATTTTGCAGTAAGACAATGAATAGTTGTTTCACTGCCATAAACAATTTGAATCCATTTGCCCTTTTTTGTTTTCATAAAACCTGCAGATCACTTCTTCACTGTAAAATATTTCAACTGCATTTTGTTTCTTTTTATGTTTTGTACTAAATCTGCTCAATTCTAGTCAATTCTTTTAAAAAAGCATGAAATGGAACTTTATTTATTTTTACTTTACTTTATTTTTTAAACTTTTCCGTCTATTACATAAAACAACCGAGCATGACGTGTTTTAATTTAACTTCCTTCTGAGATAAAATATTTTTGCAAGACGATAGAAGTTTCATAACCTCTTATAAAAGCGGTTTTTGTCCCTGTTTTGTTTTTTAAACATGCAGAAGTTACTTGTTCTTTTTTTATGATTATAAAACTTGCTGATTTTATCTGCACTTGGGTTACCTCCGGACACCAATGTTTGCTCAAGGCAGGACATATTCAGGTGTCTGCCGCACACTTCAGCTTTGTGTTTAAACCTGCTTTTCTTGTTTGTGCAGGGAAATATTTACATGCTTTGTAATGTAATCTGTAGAGTTGCAGGTTGGATATTTCAAAGCATTTTAGTTTCCAAGCTAACAAAATCAGCTCAAAGTAAAAAGTAACAAACACCTTCAATTTGATATTTAGCATGTTTATTTGTATTTATGTCAGAGTTTGTGAGCTTACGAAGGATGTTGAAGTGAGAGGTGGGGCAGATGGTTTTATGAGGGAATACGTTTGATCCAGAGAAAATCAAAAAAGAGGTTAATCAATTTCTATGCTTCATTTTTTTATCATCACACCACAAATTTAAATATGTTATTTTTAAATCCAAGTCACTGAGAAGGTGCGTTTATTAGATTATTGGCATCTACAGCGTCTCAGATCATCTCCAGTTATCAATATGATTGATAAATCTGGAGGAAAATATCCCACACTGACTCCGGATCATTAAAGCAACAGTTTGTGGTCTGAAAAATGATCAGACCATCATCTAAAAGCAATTAAAATTGGTTATTTCTAAAGCTATTTTCCATCCTAGCTTCAATACTTAGATTACCTTTGTTCTGTAAAATCTTTATTCTGTTTATAAAATTTCAGCTTTAGGACATTTAATAAGCTGATTTTATGTAGCTTTCACACTAAAACTGAATATGTGGTTTAAAGAGTATTAAAATGAATCCTTGTCTAAAATTAACAAAATGTTTCTCCTAGCTTGTCGGAGCAATCATCCTCTGCCTCGCTGTGTTCTCCCAAGTCCTCACCAGCGGTGAAGATGACGACGTAAGTGCTCACACTTTGTTTATTTAGCTGGAAAAACTCAATTTGAGCTAAAAATCTAAACATAACTGCAGATGGGGAATCGGACCACTGGGCTCATCTGCCTGTACATCATGGGGGCCGTCACCATGCTGCTCGGCCTGCTGGGAGCCTACGGCGCTTACAAGGAGCACAAGATTTCTCTGATTGTGGTGAGTGCATTTTCAAATAAAACAAGACTGTGCAAGTTTGGAGTTTCCAGATATTGCATCATGCAGATATCTTTATTTCAAAACAGAGGTCATGTGTTTGTGTGACACGTTTTTACTGAAATCATTTGATCAATCTGTGTAAGTTAGCTTAATAACTTAAAAATACCAGGATGTATTCATTTGGTTCTCAGGTTAGGTGTTGTTGTGTAATTCTGGTTTGAATTGTTTGTTTTCCTTCTGCAGTTCCTGGTCTGCATGGTCATCGGGTCTTTGGTGATGATCCGATCAGGAATCCCAACAGCCATTGCTCGTCCTCAGGTAAAATTCCTTCTCCCCCAGCCGGAGCTCCTAACTGGATTGTCATGTTGGTGGAAATAATATTTAGGATTTGCGCTCTAGTATTAGCATAGCTAACTTTTTATTTTGGCACTGCTTATTGAAAACTCAAATTTGTTCTCATTCAGGTTTAGTTGTGGAGAAGTAGTTGTTTCCAGGCCAAACTTAATTAGAAAATAACAATAAAAAAAGGCATATTTGTAAAGATTTCTGTCATAAAATAGAGAAAGTTAGAACAAGTTTTTTTTAATTTAGCATTTTTGTTAACTTAAAACTTTTAGGCAAGTTAGCTTTTTTTTTAGCTTCTGATGATATTGTGTAGTTGAGGTGCTTTAGCATTAGCATCGCTAACTTTTTAATTAGTGATCCCCACCACAGCTTATTCACAATAAAAACTCACATTTGATTTTATTTAGGTTTAGATGTGCATAAATTGTTGCTTTCAGACCTATTTTAATTAGAACAATGCGACACAATGTAACGGCGGCAACAAAGTGTTGCCACGGTTGCCATATGATTTTAAAGAGTCACATTGTAAAGACTTTTCTATTATAAATTTGTTTCTGATTGAGGTGCATTGTGTTGTTTCTGCCTCTGAATTTGCAGGTGGAGGGATTCCTGGAGGAAAAGTTCAGGGACCTTCTGCCTCTCAACACGGCGACGATCCGAGAGAAGCACTTGGTCGACAGCCTGCAGACTCATGTGAGACTCATTCCTCTTTCACATAGAAGAACTAAAGGTGTTTAAGATATTTTAATGGAAGGGTTGGAAAGGAAATGGTTCAAAAACAACCTGCAGAGGTGTCCGACACTTTCAAACTGTTTTGTGTGTTGTTTAAATGTTTCCATTGACCTCTTTTCTCACATCTGAGAAATTCTGAAACATACCGGAAAGCCACACTGCACAACCACACTGACTTCACATGTTTTTAAAATATTCCATAAACTGCTTCAGTCTCAGTCGCCACCTGAGACTGAAACTAACCAACCGTTCAGGGTTTATGTGATTAACAAAACAGGAGACAGAATGGCTCCTGTTTTTCCCCTTTCAGTCGTTATAAAACTTTGTTCTACCTTTTTGCTTTCTGTTTTCCTGAAGGGTGATTCAGTCACACCCACATTCACTTCGACTGAACAGAAACCAGAACCAAAAGTTTGATCTGTTTTACTCTCTACTTAAGAAGAAAAAAAAGTGTTTTCTCAAGCTTAATTCATTTGTATTTAATTAATTTCATGCCAATCTTAGCAAAAAGTAATTTTTTAGTTGGTTCATAAAGATCCAACTTTGTGGAACCAATTATTCCACAAAAGAAAGACAAAAATATTTTATTTACTTTTTGTCATTAGGTTGGAAACTTTTCACATTTTTAGAATTATTATTATTTTTTATTAGGAGAACTGACAGCATACAGACATTACGTTTATGATAAATAATTTTTAGTAGTAATTTCCACATAATATCAACATGTATCCATCCACTTTATTGTAAAAAATGTTCTCTTTATTTTAAAATGTAAAAATAGAAACAAAACGATGGTTCTTTAAACATGAGAACAAATTTTCTTTGGATATTGATCAAAAATGATTAGCAGTCTTTTGTGAAAACTCTAAAAAAGTTTTGTTTGTTTGGACTGAGTCCAGCATGGTTCTTTAAATTATAAATAATTTAATTTTTTCTCTACTTTTCTCAGCAGATTATGTTTATCTATATAAATATTTAGATTCACTTTAAAACAGCAGAATCTTCAGAGATGTGAACATCAACCATCAAACATGGCCGACATCTATACTTTTAACCACAACCAGAAGGTTTCACAGTCGGCCGTTCACTCAAAGTACTATGACATACTTCCTGCTGAAATGTTTTTTATCCTCTTGTGGTAAAAGGTTGATGTGAAACTAATAAAAGCTACACTCAGCTCAACTGAGGGCATCCTGCTGATATGCATTGATTAACTGATTATTATTGGTTCAAGCAGCTCGACCAATGGCAGTCTGACTTTAATCAGATGAGTGTGCAAAGGCAAGAAGAAAAGTTTGCAAAAAACTGATAAAGAAAATAGATGCAGTATTTAGTTTGGTGCTGCTGTGCATCCAGGAAGCCTCCATTTCAACTCCTCTGATGTTATTCTAGCTTTTGTAAATGCTAATCTGCTTCTCCCACTTTTAAAAACAGCACTTTGTTGCCACGGTTACACATCAAAACTGTACAAAAGTTTCAAAAAACAAAGCAAAAAAAGATGCAGAAAAATCTGTGTTGGTTATAATCTGGATTATTTTAGTAATTGATTATTCTGACCATTACTCAGATAAAGAATTGACACATTCATTTAACCAGTTAAGACTTTTTTTTTTTTTTTTTTAAAGTATCAGGATTGCATTAAAAGATGCAAAAAAAAATATATTAAATTCCCTTTCAGAATAAGCAAATAAATATTTTATTGCTCAAAATGCAATATGTCAACCCTTTAGTGAATTAGAACAAAGTGGAGAGTTTTAGTTTTTTTTGTTTTTTTTACAATCAAAAGTGGTTTTATCTTAAATGCAAAATATATTTTTATTTTTGCACAGTTTTGGCCTATTTACTGCTTTGAGTGTTGTTTTTTCATCAAATGGCCTTTTTCTAAGTTAATGATTAATCAATTACTAAATCAGTTGATGATTATTTCAATTATTGATTAATTGTGACGAATCCGATTAATCGTTTCAGAAATAATCTGTATCATTCCAAAGTTTTTCCAGTTAATGTGGAGCAGCTCCAGTGGGAAGCACCTCACATGTCCTGCACGGCGGTGGAGGAATGATGGTTTGTTTTGACGCTCCTTCTTCTGTGGTTTCAGTTGCACTGCTGTGGCCTGTTCAGCTACACAGACTGGAACGAAGACATCCCGTCCTCCTGCGATTGCCCCTCCAACGAGGATGAGGAATCCGATACATGCAAGCTGGTCCCTGGCATGAACCGCTACGCTGTGAGTGTCTGCGCTCAGATTTGATCTGATTCACATTTCTATTCGACCTGGAGCCACTCATGACTTTATGTTTACGTCTCTTCCAGTTTCTGAGGCAAAGCAAGTCCATCTACAGTAAGGTGAGTAAACTGGAGCTGATTGACCAACCTGAAGGTGAAACAGGTCAGATAAAGTAACTGCTGCTTCTCCTTTTCACCGGCAGCCATGTGTCCCCATCGTGATGTATTATGTCCTGCTGGTGGCTGACATCTCACTGGGGGTCATCTTCACTCTGGCTGCTCTGGCTGTGAGTTCACCTTTTGTCTCTATATTAACAAAACATACACAAAACATCCTTCTAGGGAACATTCACACCAACCCTGTTTGGTCTGCTTTAATCAAACTCTAGCTTGTTAGCCTTGAAAGTTTGGTTTGTTTGGATGTCCGCACATCCTTAAAAGATCCTAAAGGAGCAGTATTATGTATTTTCCAGCACAATCAAATAACTCTTACCTTCAGTTGTTTTAGAAATGCTACATATATAAAATGTGACTTATGAAAGCTAACTTCCTAATTTAACACTTTGAAATTGGGGCTGTCTCTTTAAGATGCTCAAGCTCTTTCTGAAACTCCGCCTTCAGGAAGTCATCACAACATGGCTCCTGTATTAACACTTTAGCATTTTTACCAGCATTGCCCTGAGAAGTAGCTCCTATAATGAGATCAGCAGTTCAGCAAACTACATCTTTACAACACGATGCCTTACAAATAAGTTAAACAATCACAAATAGCTCTTAGACTTGAGAAAAGAAACATTAAACATAGAATTTTAAGTAGCAGATATTGTTTGATTTCTTCTGAGTCAGCTCGTTAATGTAAATAAATAACCCATTAGAATCTCATCTGAAGTCTAAATTCCTCTCATGGAGACCAGAAATATAAGCAAACCGTCCCGGCTGATAAAATCTGTCTCCTGCCTGCAGTTACTCCCATGCTCAAGGTTTCTGAAATGTTTCACTTTAAAGGAAACATTTAAGATCTATGACGCATCAGGACAGAACAGGTCCTAACAGGTCCTTCAGGATTGTTTTTCTAACAGACTGTTCAGTGTTGGCGCCAGGTTCACCAGAAGGAACCTAAATGGATTAAACAAGAGTTCATTTGGAGTAAATAAACTCTCAGATGTACATTCAAGGTCAGAAATATTAACCCCCTGATGAAATCACACAGAAATTATGCAATTTTATTATACAAAATTTGCATTTTCCATGTTTTTGTACTTGCATTTTGTCTCTACCGCTTCGAATTTAAAAACCCCACCAAGATGCTTTTTGGGTAATAAACTGACATTTTTGGAGTCTGAAAATGAGTCCTTTCAAAAATCTCCAGATAAGAATGCGCTGTTACATGGCAACCCCAGCCTGTTACCTAGCAACCTAAGTAGAGTTCCAGCATGTTGAGTCAGGGGGCGTGGCCAACAGCAGCTTCTTTGGATTTAAAGTGACAGAGGCCCTAAAACAGCTAAAAGTATCAACTAAAATCTCATTACCTAAGAATAATTTTGTGCAAAAAATGTAACCAACCTGATTTGTATAGGCCATAGACCTAACCTAGCCTATTTAAGGAAGCATAACAGCTCACCTATACGAGTTAAAACTCACAAATGTCACCCTATGATAAAATCATGCAATATTTTCATCTAAATGACCATAATAAAAACATTTCATACTTCATCTTCCTCCTCATGGTTCAGGTTCTGGGCATGATTCTGTCCTCCATCATGATCCACCAGCTGCGTCATCCCAACAGAACCCCCGTCGTCTTCAACGTTCCCACCATCTTCATTCCAGGACCACCAAAGTACGAGGAGCTGCAAAACGAACTCCCTCCTCCCTACTGAAGGAGCACTGCCACATTTCTGTTGTGTTTCAGGATGTTTCTTCTTCTTCTGCAGTTTCTCTGACTGCTTCCAAAGTGCCTTTCATTCCTCCAAGGGAGAAACTCTCCAGAGATTACTCTGCACCAGCTTTGAAAGTTTTATTTTTAAACCATATTTTACAGTTTTTTTATGTTTGGTTTTAATTATCTGGGAGAGTTTTAAGAAAAATAAGTTATTTACTTTCATCTGTTTCTAAATCATCACGCAAAAAATTATTTTAACAAATTTAGTTTACTATCAAGTACTAAAAGTTAGGAGAAAGCCATAAGACATTTTCATCACAATGAAGAGTTCTAACCTAATTTAGTGTTTTATATATTAAACCTCTAGATATGCAGCTTTGTGTTTGTTTAACCAAAAGCAACTTCCTTGCGCACTTAACGCCTTTTAAAGGAGCTTTTTAAATTTTATTTTTAATAACAAAGCTTAAGAAGTGACAATGAATGTTTACAGATAGAAAGCTAGTTTGTTTCTGCTTGTTGATCTTTTTACTGTAGACAGATTTCTGTTTGGACTTAAAGGGAAATAAAACTATAAAATAAAACATGTGGTGTTTACTGATTTAAAAAATTGTCGGATTATAGTAAAGAAATTTGCAGCTTTGAAGCATAAATGGTTGTAAAAGCAAAAAGTTCTCGAAAAACATGGACCCCAAAATTTGCAAGAAAAAAAATCCAATTTTGAGATTACTTTCAGAAATGTTCTAGAAAAAACAAGAACCCTCCTGGATTCTAAAAGTAAAAAAAAACTAAAGATTTTTATTATTTTTTTAGCTTAATCCCAGAAATTTTTTAAAGTTTTAAACTTTTAAAACTCATAAATTTATTTTCTTGGAAATCTCTGAACATTTCTGAGCGTTATCTAGCAAATTCTCAACTTTTCAAGTTAAGACTTGCCATTGTTTATCTAGAAAATTTCTAAGATTAATCTAAAAATTTCTGAGTTTTTTCTGTCAAAAATTTTGACTTTTGGAGATCAGAAATAAAAAAAAATTTTCTCTAAAGATTTTTTACATCTCAAAATTTTCATGTTTTTTTTTCTAGGAAGTTTATTTTTATTCAAGAAAATTTTCAACTTTTCATGTTAAAAACTCAGTTTTTCTAGAAAATTTCTGAGATTCATCTCAAAGCTTCTGAGTTTTATCTAGCAATTTGTTTTTACCTTTGAAGTTCAGAAATTCAAATTTTTCCTAGAAAAATGATTAGCTTAATCTTAAAATTTATGAGTTGTATGTGTTATCAGTGGTTATGGTTAATAAAGCATGCAGCAGTGAGTGTGTGAACAGGTATAAAACGATAAAGGACACAAAATCACACAAATATTTGAATATGTTTGTACAAATTTAAATAATTCAAATGCCTGATCTCAAGTCTTTTTTAATGACATGCATGTTCATGGGGGAAGTTTTCACAGTGGTTTGACCAAAATCCCATGATCTCTGTGTGTACACGAGTCAAACTTTTCCATATGTGACATCCAAACTAGACGTTGGGGTTGTTCTCGTTGGTTTTTCAAACCAGGAACAGGGAAATTGCAAATTCTGGTTTCAAGTGTTCTCAAACATCCAGAGGAGGAAGCACCCTCCTCTGGGATTAATAAATAAATCTGGGTCTGTATCTTTAACCAAAGTATGAGTTATTGCTATTAGGTAAACATGATAAACATCTAAATCATATGATCATGAGTGCTATTAAAGTTTGGCAAAAATGGTTATATAACACCAACATTTTTAATAAAAGTATTAAAACAGCTGAAAACCAGTGATTTATTTACTTAAAGCGCCATCTAGTGGACAGAAGATTCACAAGAGCGCTAAGAGGCCTTTTCTGAACCAAACATTACTGAAAAATATTTAAATATTGTATGCAAAAGCTCAGGTATCTTAAAGAAAAACATTGCTATGGTATGTCATAATCATGAGCTACATTAAGTAATTTTGTTCTTGCTGAAATGGGTTTCCATATAAACGGTATTCTGTTAAATCTGTGTTTAAAGTGTTTTATCTGATTAAGCACCAGAATGCCATAGAAACCTACAAAAAATACAATTATCCAAGCACTGTTAGGGTGAAAATTACTCAGGTTTACCTTGTATAAGATGAGAGCAAAGACTGGAACACAGAGCATCCTGACCTGCTGAGTTAGTACATGTATTATAAGATATTCACCAGGCAGACTGTGAGAACTGACTTCTCCTTATCTGCACTTCTTATAACTGCAACTCGCTTGGACAACATAAACTTAATTTATCCTTTACTAAAACAATTATTACTAATTGTTAAAAATAGACATACAGTAGGCTACTTCTAATACACTCTAAGTACAATGTTCCCTGAAGGGAAACGAACTTAACTGCTGGTTTTCTGTAGATGGATAAATATTAAAGTTTTTCAAGATATTAAAGATTATTTTAGATGTCTGGTTTGCAGATCTTCAGCCATCAACCTTGACTTTCCATAGTAAAATCTTTAGCTGTAGCAAACAAAGAAATCTTTGGAATATTTAAGGGTGCAAAGTTGGTTTTAGCCCTTGCCAACATTCATATTTCCCCCCAATTAATAACTCGTATAACTTTGAAAATGCCTATTTCTACCCTTATTCTGGTCACCAAATCTTAGGGTAATTTTTTTGTGTTACACCACCGGCAGCCATTTTGTTTTTCTAATTTCGACGACCACAGGAAGAAAACAATATATGTTCTTATAATTATATCTTAATTTACGGATAAAACTAAAAACTAAAAAGTTTTGTTAATTGAAAATGCATGTTTATGAAATATAACGCTTTTAAACAAAGAAGTATGTTTTTAAAGTTCAGTGGCGGAACGAAGGAGGCGCGAGCGCATTTGAACACGTAAGCTAGCATAGCTGGAAAGGTAAGTTTGAGTTCGACATTTACATTTTAATTAATTTTGTATTTTTTTTTATTTCTTGGTGAAAAAATGTCTTGCCTGTAAGTGAGTGCATGTAAGTTTTTTTTTTTTGTTTGTTTTTTTTTTACATTTAAAACACAATATATTTTATCGGGCTTATAAAGGGCTAATGGATAACCGTTACTGTAATCAAAAAGAAGTATTTATCGATTTCCTTTAATGATTAAAATATTTCCAACACCAGAAAATTATGCTGTTATTGAAGATTTCTCCTCCCCTTCCTTCTCTCTCCCCTCTCCCATCGGCAGCCTCCACCTGAGCGTCATCTTTCCTCATTATCTCCCAGACACGGATGGAAATAACCCGTCTCAGTTCGGAGCCGCCACCGCCTCCACCACCACCTCAGACCGGCTGTTCCTCCGTCGCTCAGGCCGCTGCAGGACACTGCAGGGCGGGGAACGAGCGGTAGGAGCCCCGGCGGCGGTGCTGCGACGGCTGCTTTCAGCGTAAACAAGCCTCTTCTGCTGTCCTTGATGTTCCTTGACAGCGCTAAGAGGAGCTTCAGAGAGACAATTTGTTTGAATCTGACCCACAGAAAGGCAGCATGAACCGCAGCAGAGGAAGAGGAGAAGGAGGCTTCTTCACCATGTTTTTCTCGCTGTGTTTAATTTGGACACAGCTGCTGATCCCAGGTAAGCGTCTGCTGACTGCATGCTGCCTCAGACATCAAAAACACACAGAATCAACCCAACATTTTGCTAAATAAATGAGTCTTTTCCACAACCTTCTTAAAATTAATCAGAAATGCCACCGCTGTATGTAGATCTGACACTAAATCAGTCATATATTTATGCAGTTTACTTAAAATGTGTTTTGTGATGGGCATTTTTTAATATACTGCAAATAGACTGTATTTGCTGTGTGTAAAAGCAATGTAAATATTCTAAATAATTGTAATATTTGTAAATAAATTGTTTCCCTACTATAATCCTTAATATTCAAAATCTAATTGTTTTTGTTGTGTTAATGCACACCAGATGTGTCAGTTAAAGTGTAGCTTTAAAAAAGGAGAATGAAATGTAGTATTTTTAGCTTGGAGAGATATTTGAGTCAGCTGCAGAAGATGCCAGCATCCCCACTGCGTCTTCAGGGGCTGTTCAGTGATGCAGTTCCTGTGTGAACGCCTTAAATCTGAATATAGGTCAAAGTAGACCTTCATACTGAGTCCTCATAAAAAAACATAATTGATACCGAAAGCAGCTTTTATTTACATGACTGATGAGAACATTAATCTCAAAAGATGCATTAATTCTAATCTAGAAAAGCTGAGCTTTTTTTTTTGTTGGTAGAAACAGTTTTTTTCTTGTAAAAATGAGCTGGGAATAGTTGTAGTCCAAAGGGCTTCTGAATATTTTAAAGGTGAATAAAAAAAGAAAAGCAAAATAATATGCAAACCTGATTCTTACAGACATAAAAAATCAGTGGTGGTGCCCAAATTGTTGTTTATTTTAGTCGAAATTTAATCAATCTTAGGAAAATTAATGGGTAAAAAGATTATCTTAAACTGTTGCAAAAAACTCCAATGAATTTAGTTGTGTTGTAATCTCTAGTAAAATTTTATTTTGTTTGAATCCATGAGTTTTTAAAGGTTTCAGAAAGCTGGATGTTGTCTGTTTCTTAATGGAAAAAAATAGTAGTAGTGTAAGCTGAGAACCCTGTGGAATACCAGAACTAATTCTTTAATTTGTGGACAGGAAATCAATTGTATACTTGAACTAGTCAAATCGTTTGGGCTGGATTCAACTGGTTATGTACAGTACCCTCAAAAAGATTTTATTATTTTTGTAAAAATGAAACACAAAACATCATTTACGTTTTGTTTATCTGTTATGTTTCAGCTGGGTGATAATGTCAAACTTTGGTTAGATTTTCCTGAAGATCTGTAGATTTTTTTAAAACCAAGTGTTTTGTAGTAGTATATTTAACAAAAATGATCTCATTTGATATTACTTGAGCCAAATCTTATGTGAAAAGTAAAAAAAAATCGTCTGTAAACTTTACTCTGTAAAAAAAGTTTTGATGTCAGAACTTTTTTCTGTTTTTATTGGTGGTACAGCAGGATATTATAATGAAAGTTTGATTCAAGATGTGCAGCTCTATGTTAAGTTACAATAAATGTGACATTTTGAATGATTAGATTTATCACAAGTCAATTAACTGACACTGATTCACTTAAAAAGGTGAAAATCTAATGGAAATACAAAAAAGTAACCTTTTGACCCAAGAATTCCTGCTTTAAGGTGCCTTAATTTGCAACAAATGTAGATTATTTTGGTCTGCCCAGGAAGGCATTTTGTCCTCTGTAAATTAACTTTTTAGAATATTGCCAACATATTTAATTAAATATCTAAATTTAAATAAACAAAACAAAACACAGATTTATCTAATGAGGTTGATGTCAAGTAATGAAAAAGCTGAAAAGGAATAGTAATTAAAGTCTTCAATCAATGTAATAATTAGGTCTGTATGGTATGACTGAAAAACTGAACATGACGTAATATCAGTGGATATTGATAATTGGTAATAATTAGTTTTTGTTTTAAATATCCAAAATACTACCAAACCAGTGGAGTAATGTTTCTTGTTTCATCCAGTTTTCACTCCGCCATCTTGTTTTTTTATTTTAATTTTTAAGTAGTTATGAGACTAAGCCTGAAACTGCTACTGCACAAGTTACTCAACTGGTTGTTGCTTGGTAACTAAAGTTGGGGGGAACTTGAAACTGCTTATTACCCAGCATGTTGTTGCTAGGCAACCAAAGAGCGAGTGAGTTAGTTGGTTCTACCAACCTAGCCTATCTTAGTTGGCTAAAGCCTTCCCTCTGCCTACATCTCCCAGAATGCTGGACCGGAGTCCAGTTAGTATTCACTGTTTTAAATATTCAATCAGATGTATTTTTTATTGTTATTGATCGCAACATATATTATTAATTTATTAGTCAGGCCTAGTAAGAGTATCAATAGTTAATCTCACACGTAGCACTAGTTCTTCCTCAGTAGTGTTTTATTCTAACAAATATATAAAATATGTAATTTTCTTTTGTATATTTCATTCATAATGATGTTAAAATGTCTTAGATTTGAGTTATGAAACCTGCAGAAACCCTGCAAGTTACTGAAAACCGTCTGAAACGCTCAGTCCTTCCTTCTCATCTTGATCTTTGAGATAAGTTTTTTTTTTTTTTTCCTGTCAGGCGTTTTCCGTCGTTGGTTTTGGTTATCTGATGATGACTAATTCCTGCTGTAATTCCCTCCTGTAGGCTGTCACTCTGTCTCCAGTTTTAATCGGGGTCTTCAGGTTCGCTCTGCCTCAGGAGGAAAACAGCTGACATGTTTTATCCTGTGGTACAGTCTTGGTTCTGGCTGTTTATTTCATTTCTGTCTTTATCACAGTGGGTTTGCTTCTGGAGCGATTTAGCTGATTAGATGGAGAACATTTGATTAGTCTGTCGTGGTCAGCAGGTCGCTCTGACAGAGAAACTGGGAGCCAAATTCTGGTTCTTGTGATTGATGATTCAGCTGTGAGGCAGCAGCTGTGATGCTAATTACATGAGAGGAGCGGACTGAGCTTCCAGCATTTTCTACACATAACACTCAACCAGTCTGCCTGTTCTCTGCATTTGTACTAATATCGGAAAACAGATCATTTATTTCAGCTGTGTGACAATAACAAAAGGAGAAATCCAATATATAATCTCAAAGGAAAGGGAAATGCCTCGCTCTATTTGTCTCGTAATTCACTTCCAGCCTGAACAGAGGCATGATGGTTGCTGTCCAATCAGAGCTCACCTCAGCATCCTGCATAGCAACCAGGACGCTGTCGTTAGGTAGGAAAGTAGTGAGGAGGGGATGGAGAACGCTGAGTCAGGTTCACAGCATCTCTGAGGAGTTAAATGAAGATTTCAGCTGTTTTTTCAGCCAAAAAATGTCAGCGATATAGAATTTATTTGGCTTTAATGTAATTGCAGACATTTTGAACACAAGCTATTTAATTCCTGCCCCATCTGTTTCATTTAATTTGTTGATATCCATTCATTTCTGCTTGTCAGGCTTTTACATAATCAAAAAATTGATTTTTAGGAAAGAAAAATCTGCTGTCAGAGGAAATGTGACATTTGGATAAATGTGAATGGGTCCATTTGTGTATATATCACATATATCACAATATTTACCAATATTATTGCTAGAATTTCTAATATCACTCAGCCCTACTCTATTGATTTTGATGCAAATGAGAAAATAGCATTGATTATATTGAGATATTGATTGTTTTAATAACTCTAGTTTCCACTGTATGAACTGCATATGGTGATGGCTGCCAAATCTGTTGGTAATAAAACCTTTGGTCTTCAGCTTTAAAACTATAACGGATCCTTCCGTGACCTTGTTGTTATTAGCACCATGTTCTGAGCAGCTGGTCAAAGTATGACCAGCTGAGTTATTTATTTTATTTTATTTTTGAGTCATTTTTTATTTTGAAGTGTTGATTGTGTGAAAGACTTTAGAATTCATTTGGTTAGTATGAGGATGAACCCATGACCTTGTCGTTATTAGCACCATGCATAACGAGCTAAACTCAGCTGGTAAGAGCATGATGAGTTTTTATGCATTTAAGAAAAGATTGCATGATCTTACCACAATAAAGATTTGAGAAAAGTGCTCATATTCTAATGTTTTTCAAAATCAACATGCATATTTATATTTCAATTGGCCAGTATGGGGATTGAACCCATGACCTTGGCATTTTTAGCACCACGATCTTAGCAGCTGAGCTAACCAGCCATTCACAATGCTGAGTTTACATTAATTTAAGAAAAACTCACATAATCTTAACACAATGAAGATTTGAGAAAAGTGTTCACAGACTAATGTTTTTCAAAATCAGTATGAATGAAGGTATATTTATATTTCAATTGCCCAGTTCAGGGATTGAACCCACTACCTCAGCATTATTAGCACCACGTTCTGACCAGCTGAGCTAAGCAGCCACACATGATATTGAGTTGACATCTATTAAAGAAAAACTTGTTACATGATCTTATCAGAAGATTTTAGAAAAGTGTTCATATTCTAATGTTTTTCAAAATCATCATGCATGAAGGTATATTTTCTAGTCTTTTTTAATTTTGAAGTGCTGATTGTGTGAAAGACTTTAAATTTCCTTTGGTTAGGATGTGGATTGAACCCATGACCTTGTCGTCATTAGCACACAATGCTGAGTTTACATTAATTTTTAGAAAACATTACATGATCCTAACACAATGAAGATTTGAGAAAAGTGTTTATATTCTAATATTTTTGAAAAATAATAAGAATTAAATGTATATTTAAATTGGCCAGTACGGGGATTGAACCCATGGCCTCGGAATTATTATCACCACGTTCTGACCAGCTGAGCTAACCAGACATACACAATGCAGAGTTCACATTAATTTATGAAAAACTTACATTATCTTAACACATTGAAGATTTGAGAAAAGGGTTCATATTCCAATGTTTTTCAAAATCAATATAAATGAAGATATATTTGTCAGTCTTTTTTTATTTTGAAGTGTTTATTTTATTTTTGATCCATTTTTTTTTAAATGTTTATTTTATTTTTGAGCCATTTTTATTTTGAAGTGTTTATTTTATTTTTGAGGCATTTTTTATTTTGAAGTGTATTTCATTTTTGAACCATTTTTTTATTTTGAAGTGTTTATTTTCTTTTCCATCCATTTTTTATTTTGTAGTTTTCATTTTATTTTCAAGCCTTTTATTATTTTGAAATGTTGTTTTTATTTTTCAGAAGTTTTTTATTTTGAAGTGTTTATATTATCACCCAGCATTTTTATTTTGAAGTGTTGATTTTTCTGCGAGCTCCAGTGGCCAGTAACTTATGACTCTTTCACAATTTGCACTCTGAAGCACAAATATAATCACTTCAAAGTCAGAGAAAGTTTGCAACATTCAAATATTCGTAATATTTAAATCCTAAAAGCCCAACTCAACACAAACCACACACACGTATATAATATATGCAATTGTGCAATTACCACGAAGAAGACGATGACAGGAAGTAGAACCTCTAAAGAAGACTCTGAGCCATACTTCCTTATTTACAAAATATAAGCAAAAATTGAGTCGCGTCATATTTTAGCAGTTCTAGTTTTAGGTGCAGCAGTTCTTGCTGCATTTCCATATAATTGCACAAATTGAAATTACAAAGATAAAATTGCTTAATGGAAACAGGTCAATTTCAATAAAAAGTTTTTGCACTAAGATTAGATGTTTTTTCAGCCGTATCGAAATTGGTTCATTTTGTAAAACTGCAATGGAAACTCTTGTTTTCTAATCACATCTTGTGACAATGCGGTCAAGATTGGACGTGAGCGTCGAAAAATCTTCCTGGGTCATAAATATGCTTATAGTTTTTTTCTTTCTCACTCAGTGAAGCTTCTGAATGAATTATTCGGGGCTCGTCTTCCTGGCGGTTGGTGGGATTTCCTCCATGCTGCCCACAGATCTGAGCTCAGAGGCAGATGTGCTGCGTTCTGCTGTCTGAGCCTCTCTGGGAGCCGAGTTTGATGCGTTCGAGGTCGACATGTTTAAAAGCAAAAAGACACAGAATGCTGTTGGTAGCCAACAGTTTAAAAATCAAACAGTGAAAGGATGTTTCTGCTTTATCCTCTTCCTCCAGTCTTCATAGTCAGGATTAGAGATGAAACAGTTACTGGTTTTACGTTTTAAATACATTTATTAACCCAAAACGTGTTTAATTATGGATTGAGTGAGAAATAATTCAACAAATCAACAGCTGGAGTTAATTTACTGTTATTTAGTTTTCACAAATATAACAAGATGATGTGGTTCAGAAGATTCCTCAAATTTTCTGAATTTTTTTTGATGATGCTCAAGTTGGACAAGAAAAATAAAAAACACTGAGGATTTATTTTGTAATTACAGTTTTCTAACAGACCTGATGGCATTGGAGACTGAAAAACTTTCTTCGTTTTATTTTCAATACGCTTTCTACTATAATTAATTATTTAGTTTTACTGCATGTTTATTGGCCTTTTTTATCTGTTTAAATTAAATGTAATATTTAGTTTTGTTAAACTTATGTTTTGTTTGTTTAGCTTTTACTACCATTTGTTTCATATAATTTATCTGTGTCTTTGTTTATTTTTTATTTTATGGTTTTTGGTTTATTATTTTTTCATCCTAGTTTTACAACTTTCATCAGGATTTAAAAAATCTGTTTCTTTGAATTTTTATGTCTGTTCATTTTCATCATCAGACCATCTGCATTCATCTTCATTTTATTCTTTTTTCCATTCTTTGCCTTGTTTAACTCTGTATTTTTATGTTTTCAGTGTTTTCATTGCTTCCTGTTATCATATTTTGTTCCTGTGGACTAAAGCTGCCCTATAAATAAACACTGATTGATTTATTGATTGATTGATTGAATGTCTGCTATCATCTTTCTCTCAGAGTATTTCGCCGGTGGTCCGTTCCCGACTCACCGTCCGGGTCGCCACACTCTGATCGCTCAGAGAGATGTGAATGAGCTGCCAGAGTCTCGTTCCCATCTCCATCTCCATCGCCACCACCACCACCAGAACCAGCACCAGCACCTGGCCCGGTCTGCCCGGCCCGAGTCTCGGCTTCAGCAGGAACTCGGCGCCCGACGGAGCTTGGACCTGCTGGAGCAGCTGCATCAGGATGTGGAGCCGGACCACTTCGGCTGGCGTGTTGTACCCGGGGAATATGTGGTTACCATGGTGAGTGCTTTGTAAGCCTGTTGCAGTGATCAATTCATAAATTGATCTCATGATAAATTAAATGAGCTCCATATTTTCCATTTTCTTTATGGTTTCAGTTATGTGTGTTTTTATTTCCGTTTTAGTTGTGTTTTATGTTGACTCTTTAGAGTATCTTTCAGTTCCAGTGTAGCCTGTTCTTTACAAAATTAAACTGTATTGATCTCTGAGAGGGCTTGCCTTATTATTCCATTACCAGCAGATTATTGAAAATTATCTTAAAACAATATTATCATTTATCACAATCATTTATCATCCAGCATAATTGACTGTTGCTTTTTTTTTTGATGGGTTCAAGCCAGGGCTGAACAATGAATCAATAATAATGTATATCGTGATCAATATCATCTGATAGAATGTTCAATAGTTGATAAATAATAAATTTGTGATAAATTTCTTAGAAGAATTTTGATTTATCGTCATAATAAATTACAAAACTGTCCGTATCTCCAGGATCGTTAGTTTTACTATTTTCTCAATAATAACTTAAGTAAATAAAAATAAATTTGAAAATTTGAAAATATGATAAAATGCGGTTAGTTTGTTAGTTTGCAAATTAATGAAAAAAAATTTATTAAATGTTTTAAGATGTGTATTACAAATATGAATCATTTCTAAGACCAGTTTGAGTGGCTACGAGTGCCATACAGCTACCAAAAAAATACGTAATAAATAGTTCTTATCGTAATTTTTAGCATAATAATAGTACCTCTTAAGATCCATATCTCTCACCCCTAATGAAATAAAAGACACTTTTTGATAATATTTTCTGTGATTTGTATTTTATGTTTTTAGAAAACAAAGCAAGCTCCACTGTTAACCAGATTACTGATGCACCTGAAATCTGTAGCTGTCTTCTCATTGGTTGGTTGGTTTTTAAGGTGGTGATGTCGTCCTAGAAACATGTTAAAGAAGGTCAGGGGTCAGAAAGCAGACGGCGAATGATTGATCACATGCTGCAGACTTCTCTACAGTATGTATGGAGCTGCAGTCTCTGTTGCCATAGCAACGCTAATAGCGAGCGAGCAGACCCAGTTCCCTCCACAATGGGCGGTTGTGTAACTCTTAGGTAAACAGCAGTGACCTTCAGAGACAGACAGAGACTCGGGGGACGCGTCTGAGAGACGGAGATGCGGTGAAGCAGGTGTTTCTCGCCGAGTTCGTCCTGCTGGTGTCCCAGTTACTGAACGCCGGGTCGGTCCGACTGCAGCTCACACGCTCTCAATAGCCTTTCTGCTGGATGTCAGAGTTCTGCAGATTTTTCTGAATGTTTTCTGAAGGAATCAGATGGGGGGTTTTTTGTGTTTTTTTTTTTTGTTTTTTTTTTTTTACAATTTCTGCTCAAAAAATATCTACAAACTTGGTTTGGCATTTTGACTTTTTGTTAAATCTTAAATCTAGATTCTCCTCCACTTGAGGCAAAAACATGGGGCTGATCTACGAACCACTAAACCATCAAACTCAGATTTCCATTCACTGTTTTTCAAACATCTTTTCTCCATAAACCAGACTAAAATGTCTGGATCTCTGCACAATAAATGCATTTAGAAGTTACAGGGTGTTAGCATAACAACCGCCAGCAGATCCACAGTCTGCAGACAGAACAGTTGGAGGTGTTGTGGCTGCAGATGCATTGTGGGAGTGGCGACAATCTGCAGAAACCTCCTGTGGAATCGCAAAGACAGATGGGAATGCTGGCAGCCCGCAGACGGCAGTGTCTCTGTTTTTAGTGTTCAGTTAGGAAAATAAAAGCTGCTTTTTGCACAGATTGAGACTTCCTGTGTGGTCACGTGACCCGGCGTCCCTGCAGGCTGTCTCTCTGGAAAGCATCCTCTAATGCGCTAAGACGTTTCCCTGCAAGCATTCAAGCTGAGAGAGACACCAACATGCGGTCAGTAGGCCTGTCGCAATAAACAATAAATCAATTAATCAATTAATCGCACGATAAATTAAAACTATTGACCTCATTTTAATTATTGGCTTTATCGTTTCCTCTGGCCTGTTGATGACACTGAATGAAAAAAGGCTCAACTCCGGTTCTCTCCACTGACCCTCCCTTCCTCATTTCCTAAGTGTAATGCCCAGCCCACTACATGATCTGAGAGCTGTTGGCCGATTGTCGACCCATTTTCAAAACCTGAGCGAACACACACTAGTCGACAGAAATCCTAGGTATAACGGTTCGATCAGGTTCGATCTTGCTGTGTGGTGTCCAACAATGGGCACCAAATAATGGCTACAAGTCCAGTTAACCAATTTTAAAAACAGGCATTAATCAATGCTTAACTCAAATTTTTGTTGTTTATTTTGAAAATAAAATATTTTCATATCAGTATTTTTCTGTTTTATCTACAGTTTACCTCTAGAGGAGCTAAAGCAGTCGTCATCCATTAAAAAGTTGTTTGAATCAGCTTCTCTGTCCTGGAGGCTTTAAAATGTCGTATTGATCCTCTGCTAATTGCTGACTAATTGATTGAACCCTCTCCACATCCCTGAGTGCACTTTGACCCCTGGCCCCGTCCCTATTCCAGCCTTCTCCCCACTGAGCCGGGATGTTGGCTAATTACAGCCTATAACCGCTAAAGTGTGTGTGGCTTGGACAGAAATAGTACCTGATCCCTACAGGAAGCACAGTGGGATAATGGCATTACCCGGGCGACGGCCAATCAGGTGGAGGGTTGAGCTGTGTCAGGCTCTAAGCCAATCAGAGATCAAGGAATGAGTAGATCAGGAAATGGAGCGAAAAGTCCCCGGTCGCTAAGTGACAGGCTGCTCGCCTCCTTTCATTCAGAGAAAAGCTTCGCGTGGTCAGCTTGGTAAGGTTGTTTACGTTGTTCATCTTGCTTTATTTTAGCTTTTACCTCGTTGTTTTTTGTTTTTTAATGTGAAGGCGTTTTATTATTTGTCTGTTTGTTGAAGAGTTTAAGTGACTCTGGGGCGGATATCTGCTTACACAGAAATCAGTTTTTACAGAGAAAATCTCAGAACAGAAAAACTTTAGATTTTAAACATCAGTTCAAACAGAAACCCAGGTGTAAACTGATTATTATTTAAAAATATTTGTAATATTATTGGAGGATTTCTCTTGGTCAGGCTGTTTCTCTTTGAGTGTAACCAGCCACAGGCTGATAACATCGGCTCTGTGAGCTGCAGGTTTTGTTCCTCATATTGAATTAAGTGGCAGCAGAACATGTTGTTATTTTAGCCATTAGCAAACAGCCGCCCACTCTCCCACTCATACACACGCACGCACACACACACACACGCACGCACGCACGCACGCACGCACACACACACACACAAAATAAGACACACGGGGATGTTGAAGCAGCCAGTGGGCTTCAGGTTGGTGGACAGAAAGCTGCAGAGGTCAGACTTCTTGTTTGTTTTCCTCTAATCTCATCTTAAAAAACAATCTGATATTCTCTGAGTCTGTTCTGCTTTTATTCACTTAGAGGAAATGATAAATATCAGCTCAGTAGCTTTATGGATAAGTTCAGGACAAATAATAAAGGCAGAGATGATCTGCATCACTTTTGGATCATTTAATACAGGGGTGCCCAAAGTCGGTCCTGGAGGGCCTGGAGGCATCCTGCATATTTTAGTTCTCTCCCTGGTCGTACCAACAACCTTTTCATCATGTCAATGTTCTTCTTAGGCCTTCTAACGAGCCATCATTTGATCCAGGTGCGTTAAACCAGGGAGAGAACTGAAACATGCAGGATGCCGGCCCTCCAGGACAGACTTTGGGCAACCCTGATTTAATATCACAAAGGACTCTTTGGAGTGGAATAATTGTTACATTTTTGGTGCTAATTGAATATTTACCCAGTTGAACAGAATCTCAGGACAGCATATGCTCAAACTGGATGCTAATGATTTCTAAAAGGAGAGTTGGGTAGTAACTAGCTACAGTTAGTAACTTGCTAAATGTAGCTAATTTAATACATTTAACTAGTTACTAAGTATAGCTAGTTAGTAGCTATTTAGCTATATTTAGCAAGTTACTAAATGTGGCCAGTTACTAAATGTAGCTAGACTCATAACTACCTACATTTGTAGCGTCCGAGTGTTTTGTTCTCGGACCAGTCAGATGTTTAGGGTGTAAGAGAAACGTTTCAAAACTAAATTTTGTTATATTTTAGTTTACCTTGCCCCCGCTGTAAAATGTAGATACATTCACAAGATATTGTTGATAAAAGTGATTAATTATATCATATAAAAGTGAACTGAAATTCTCTTTATTTAGTTAATTTGTATTGATTTTATCTCCATTTTCAAACATTTCCTTGAAAATGTTAGAATTTTTCAGTGGGAAAAGTTTGCAAACAGTGTGTTAATGGATTTGAATGAAGCTAATTCATCATAACTGTTTGCTCTAAGAGGGAAAGGAGAACAGTGGTATCCAAAGTTCCGCCTGTATTTAATTTGTTTTCTTTGTTTCAGTACTTGGCTGTGGGAGTGAGGAGGCTGAACATCAGTCACCTCCTGTGGTTCCGGGACGGTGTAGCGGCGTCGCTCGGCGTCGCTCCTCAACACGTTCACATCAACAAGCTGAATGTAAGTCTCCCCCTCGTCCCTGTCCATTTCATCTCCTTATTTAGCTCACTTCCTGTTGGACGGACGCTCCTTGCAGGCCAGAAACGGCATCGAGCTCTTCGTCTCCTCCGAGAGGCGGGACATCTTTGAGCTCCGCCCTGCGAAGGAGATCGTCCAATCACTGAACCGTAGCATCCTTCATCACCATCTGGCCGACTTCGGCATCACGGCGGTCAAACCGGAGGTAAATATGTGAAATCCCAGAATCCTTGGCTCTTTTTTGGCGATGTTCCGACGTTCCGCCATGTTTGCTTTCCTTCCAGTGCTGCAGAAACATCCCAGACTCTTCACCTTCATTTCCGAAGAAAAACGTCCTGCAGGACGATCAGAGGGATCACGCATGGAGCAGAGATGGCCTTTACAACGTCGTCCTCTTCTTCACCTTCTTCCTCATCATCATCACCTGCCTAATGGTAAACAACACACACGTTCATAGAGGAAGAACTTTCCTCTGCAAACCCAACACAGTCTGTTGATAAACTACATGATAAAAAAAAGTCACATTTTTCCACTCTTACACTTAGATTATGTTGAATATCAGTAAATAAATCAACTTATTTGCTCCCCAAATGGAGTAAAAAACCTTCAGATTATGTTCTGATTAATAAGGTATAAAGAAGAATTTACCACCACTAAGTTTCAGTATCACTTCCTGTTCTTACCCATTCCTGTACCTCTATTTCTTTAAAAATATAAATAAATATAGTATAAAAAGTTATATAGCATTCAGAGATTTTTTTTTTTTTTTTTTACAATATTGCTTATAGATCAGATTATCAGAAAAGATTAAAAGTGCTTAACAAAACAGACTTTTTCTGCTGACTATTGTCTCTTGTTTGACAGAGTTATATGTCCAGATGAAGATGTTTTGTTTTTTGTTTTTAATTTGGAGAATAAAGTCATAATATTAAGAAAATGTTGTAATGTTATGAGAATAAAGTCATAGTTTTATGAAAACTCCTACAAGAAACTGTTAAAATGAAGAACGTTGAGCATCATCTGAAATTATTCTTCAGTTTTACAAATAAAGCAATAATCTTTTAACACATCAGCAACAAATTATTGTGAGTTGCAGGACATTGAGATGATTGGGTCAAAGTTCTGGTAGGCATTAAGTTACAAAATGACACTTAAATAAAACTTACAAGAATTCATAAAGATAAAAAAGAAATGTTAAAATGGGGAATAAGACAATTAGTGTTGAAATTAGACATGTAAAAGTAAAAAGAATAAAGATAAGAATAGATGTAGTAATTATATTCATGAAATAAATAAAAATAAGAGGAATAAATCAAAAACATGATTATTAAATGTTACATAAATAAGCAAGAAATTGGAGAAATTTTTTTTTAATTAACATTACTATTGTGCTAAAAACTGATAAGTGCTAAGAAAATAAAAAATAAATATTTAAATAGATTTAAATGGTAAATACGTTTATTTTCCATTCTTTCCTTTGTAGTTTGACACTTTGACCACATGGGGGCGCCCCAACACACAGAGAAACCTCAAACACTTCCTTCAGTTTCCAGCAGGATCTCATCTGATTGCTTTTATCTATTCAATGAAATGTTTACAACAACTTAAAATCAAATGGGGAAAAAATGGGATTTAAATAGAGATTTAAAGTTAATTTATATAATTTATAAGTAGTCACAAATGTCTCTAAATGTCAATACAAACAAAAATATGTTTCAAAATCAGCCCAAACTTCAAGGAAACTACATTTACACACACAGTTAATACATTTTATTAATTCGTATTAGAAATTCATTACAGATATTATTTTTCTATCTTTAATTAAAGTAAATTAAACGCTTATTGAGTTAGTAAAATAATCAAAACAAAGTTTATCTATGTTTTATGTTTTATACTAAAAATATAAATTTGAAAAGGTTTGATTAAAAACATTTTCCTTGAAATAGAAGAGCACTAGAATGTTACAAAAATACTTTACACATTATTCCTTATTAGTGTTTACAGCTTAATTTATGTTTGATTATATTAATATCTATACATTTTGTCTGTTTTATGTATTTTTTGTATTTCTTGTTGCAAATATGCTCAGAAATAAATTTAATTGGATAATTGTGGTATAATAATAATAATAATAATAATAATCACCACTCCGTATAATCAATAAATTAAATTAAAGGCAAATATTGATTGATAAATAAGAAAACAACCTTCAAATAATTCATTAATAAAGAAAAAGCTGAATTAGTAATTTTTATTTTTTTTTAACTATTAATCATCCTTGTTTATATTTTCTTAAACATTTTTGGAATATTTATGAAAATAGATTTTTCCTCTTTTCATTCTAAACTGGACAGTTTTGTCTGATTGGACGATCAGACTTTAATCTTTAATCAGGTTATTTTTTCCTCAGGTTTTGTACCGAATGAAGCAGAAAGTTCCCGTTACTGAGAAGCAGCTCAAAGCTCCGCCCCCCGACCACGTCGTGAGCCTGACCCTCCCCCCCGACCCTCACACTAGGTCAAAGGACACCAAGGTCTGGGACATCAGATTTTTTATTTTGCTGATTTTGTGAAATGTTTCTGTAGCGGTAATGGTGGCTGTTTTATTTCAGGTTGTGACGTCAGAAAGCATGGTCCAATCTGAGCTCCCGCCAGCTGTAGCCACGCCCATTCACCAGCAGCAGCCAATCAGAGCCTGCCGCCGCCTCGCTCCTCCTGCCGTCCCTCTTCCCAGGTGAGCCGACCAAAGGAAGATTGTGACCTCGTAAATGATCAGTAATAATAAACAAGCTGCGCTTAACAGTTACACGATATTTATTCCGGTTAATCAATTTTTAAGATTTTTTTATTTTTGTCTTCCAAAAATATTTCCTGTCCTCAGAAATTTGAATATTGCAATAAAAATTCAGTATTTGAAACTCATTTTATATGTTCCAGTTAATGTTTTGCAGCATGTGGATCTACAATGATCAATTGTAGATTGGAAAAAAAAAAAAGGAACAAGGAATAAATTTCCTCCAAAAAACTCAAAAGCAACAAAACCTGCAGCACACAGAGCCGATGTTATCAGTCTGTGGCTCAGAAGTAAAAAGGGTGAAAACTTGAGAATTTCCAGAAAAAACTGACATTTTGAGAATAATCATAAATTTTCCAGAAATAAGTTGGAAATTTCTGAGTCTGAAAAGTTGAAAATTTACTAAAAGAAACTCATCATTTTTTAAATTAATCTCTTAAATTTTCTAAAGAATACCTGGAAATTTCTGAGCTCCAAAAGTCAAAATGTTTGCTAGAAAAAACGGACATTTTGAGATTAATCTCTTAGTTTCTAGAAAAAACGTGGAAAATTTTCAGTATAAAATGTTTTAAATTTGCTAGACAAAACTTATAAATTTTTATATAAGTGTAATAAATATGCGAGAAAACACTAATAAATTTTGAGTTAAATCTCGTAGATTTTTTTAGAGAAAACTTGAACATTTTTGAGTATTAAAAGTTTCATATTTAATAGAAACTCCCTCGCCCCATAGATTTTTACATTACGCTAATAAGTTTGTAGGAAAAATTCATAAATTTTGAGAACAATCTAGCAAATTTGCGAGAAGAAATAAGAAAATGTTTGACCTTAAAAAGTCTAAAATTTGCAAGAAAAAAACTTTGAAATTTTTAGAAAAAATAAGTAAATTTCTGAGCTCCAAAAGTAAAAATTTTGGGGGAAAAAAATAGACTTTTCCTAATCAAAAATTTGCGAGTTATTTGGCAGAAATTCGCTCTTGTTCTTTTCCTCTAATGGCTTTGATGCACAGTCAAAGCATGAGTTTGTCTTTGTCTTGTAGACCACCATTTTTCTGTTTTTTTTTTTTTTTTTTTGTAGCCCCGTCCCTGTGCCAGTCATCAACACCGACAGCCACACCCCGCCAACGAGCGTTCCCCCGGTAACGGGCGCTAACGAGCTGAAACCTTGCCCCTCCCCCTTCAGGATGAAACCGGCTGCAGGCCTGCAGGAAAGGTGAGCACATAGGAAGTGTTTAATAAAGTTAGGAACTAAAATAAGTCCAAAATATTCCTTTAATCTGAAATCTTGTCCTCCCCTAAATCAATTTATCTTAATTTATCGTCATTTGCCAAATGTTTAGCCAGTTAATAAAAACTATATTAAATCTCTTAATTTGACCTTTCAGATCCTCTTTGTGGTTTATATTGAGACACATAATGGAGCAAAAGTAATTGGGCTCAACAAAATAATTAGAAAACAGGAAGAAATGTGGAAACGTTCATAATGTTTGGAGGGGAAAACCGTCCTAATGAGCCACCAGAACAATACGCTGTGTGTGTTTAGAGTACAGTGACCTCTGACCTCTGATTGTTGACGTTGTCAGGTGTTCGGTTCTGTACGTGCTGCAGAAGAGGCAGCATAAGGATTTGTCTTTTTCATTTTTATCCCCATTAACTTGATTTTTAGCACTTTCACAGAAAACAGCAGAATAATTAATAGGTTTTGTTTGTGTTTTTAAGAAACTTTTTGGATTTTGAGTTTTAAAACTGTTGCATCATTTCTGCATACTATAAACTACCATGAAGCCACACATTGTAAAAGATTTTAATCTCTCATCTGAAACTGCGTCGGTTTCCTGAGTATTGATGACCTGTTCTGCTCCCATCATATTAACAATACGAGGCGTGCTTTTAAATAAGGATGCTCGGCTTATGTAAGGCTCATTGTTTAAATACTTTCATTCTTCTGCTCGGCTCTGAAGCAGAATCATGATGTTCTTGTTGAAGTTGGACTTCAGTTCTTAGGGCTTCCTTTAACCATTTTGCTTCTGATTTAAAATCCTGGTGAACTAATTGTGCTTTAAAGCAGAAAAAATTAAAAATTTCTCCAAATGTAAAATTCTAAAGAGCTGATTAAAATGAAGAAGTAAGTTTGATGACCAGCAGCACATTATCTATTGTTACTGTCATCATATCTATCAAATTTATTAGTTTTACACGTAAAACAGTTCATGACTTACAGAGAAATTTAAAAAGAAAAGCTCCAAAATTCACCTTTTAAATCAAATCAAGTTTGATTTGTATAGCACATTTCAGCAACAAGACATTTCAAAGTGCTTTACATCATAAAAACACAACAAACGCAGCTTGAGATTGCAATTTAAATTCAACATTTTCAGTTGAATAGACAGACAGGCAAGAATATTGCAAAAGTAAATATGTCAGGTATAAAAACTACATGTGGAACTTTTTCTTTGGATTAGCTTTTTTTTTTTCATTTTAATCCCATTCATCATTAGTTTAGATTAAATATTTTTTTTCTTTAAAAATTCAAACAAGGTTCAGGTTTATCCAATAAGATTATCAGAGAAGAACAGTAGAAATATGTAAATGTATCAATTTTAGACACCAAATCTTTTTTTTCAGTGACTTCTGTGGTGTCAGAATTATTCAATTGTTTGAACAGGGATCTTTCTAAAAGCGCACATTTCTAAATCTGGAAGTAAAACACCTAAAATACCGTATCTGGACTATTGAGGTTTAATGTATATTAAAGGTTCAAAGGCCCTGAATGTTTCTAGAGACGCTGCAGGAAGCTTCGTTTGTGAGCTTAAAGTTAAACCAACAGTTGCTACTCAGACGCTGCATTTCCATCTGCCGTATCTTTAGCAGCTCTTTAAAACCTGTCTGCGGCTCATTTCCTGAAGCTAAGTAGTTTCACATCTGTAAAGAAAACATCTTTATCGACACCTCAGCTCGGTGCTGAGCTCTTTATTTAATCTGCTGCTCCGGTCTCTTCCTCTGAGAAGCAACGAACCTGAACGCCGGACGCCATTTTGTTCTGGTTGTTTGATTGGATGGGCGGGTGGAGCAGGGAGAACACTTGGTGTTTCTTAAGGTAACAAAAGGAAGGAAGATTTGAGGCTCAGGAGAGAGAACAGGATGTTTTTCTGGTGTCTGTCAGCGTGTGTGTTGTCCACTCTGGATGCCAGCCAATCAGCAATCAAACAAATTGGAAGCAACGACATCCTGGAGGGGAAACCGGCCAACACGTAGCCAGACAAAGACCGGGTCAGCCCACTCATGTTAACCCACCAAAGGATTCTCTTATATTTTACATAATTTGTTCTTTACAGCAAGAAAAAGCTGCTAAAACCAGAGGAGAGGTCAGTGTCAGGTGCTCATCATAAATAATAAACCTCTGGACAAACATATTATAAAAGCTTAGTTATAGAGAGATGGATACTTTGTGGTGTTCTCAACATTTTCAGCAATAATTTTAACTTAATTACAAATACAAAGTCTCCATCTGCATCAAACACCTGTGTTGGTTGGGAAAAATTGGTATCATTCTTGAATTGCAGTTGAGGGACACATAAAATCAGTCCAAGAGCCACAAATGGCCCCAGAACCACACTTTTGACACCCTTGATTTAAACACTGCGAGTTCAGCCAGTATTAAATGCTAACCTCTTATCAAACCAGACAATCACAACATTCCTCTGAGGCAGACAGGCAGGGAAAAGAAAATGCCTATTGATGCTACATGCTAGCTGCGCTAATGCTACATGGTATGACACCGATGTTTGAGAGTAATGGAAAAATGTCATGTTTTCAGCACAAATTCGCCGCTGAGCGTTGTTGTAAACATGCCAAACCCGTAGGGGGAAGTGTAGCACAAAGTTAAAACCTGTCAGCCAATCAGAGTCCTTCAAAACAACCACAACTTCCTGTTAGGAGTAAAACGTGGTGCCAGGAGATTCATTGGTGTGGACAGATATAGAGGTTGAACTACTTTTAAATTATTAGAGTATGAAGTTAACAAAACACAAGACTATATATTGACTGAGAATCATGTCAAAAAGCAAGTATGTGGAAATACTGGTGCTTTATTTGTCAGACTGTAACGTCTGGGACTTGTCTTTAATGTCTTTCAGTGGGGTTTTTGTGTGGATGAAAAAACGCATAAAGATTTATTAAATTTTCCAGATATCTGACTATGTGTGGACTGAGTATTTTTATGGAGTTTGAAGCTTATCTAGACAGAGCTTAAGAGTTGTAATTTCCTTGGCCTGATGTTCCCATGAACAGAAATATTAAGCTTTAACCTCACTGAAGTGAAAGAACCTCCATCTATCATCAGTTTTATCAAGTTTCCTTTTGAGCCACAAATCCTAAAAGCCTTAAACCTCCAATAAAACTCAGGAAGGAAGCGAGAGACTTTCCACTCCTGACACTAATCTATGTGTCCTCTCCCATCCTTCCTGCACAGACGAGGTTCTAATGTGTCCCTGGTGTTGGACATGTCGGCTCTCGGATCGGTGGAACCCCTCAATGTTTCCGTGGTAACCCCCAGAGAGGCGGCGGCCCGAGAGTACCTGCTGTCGGCCGGACGACCGCTGACACGGCAACAGCTTCGTGACGTCGTCAGCAACACGCACAAGCTGCACGTCGAGTTCGCTGTTAGTCCGTTTAAACGGTTTATTACTCCACAGAAGCACATTTTAAATGTGCTGATGAAGACTATACAATGTTTGTACTTATTTAGACGTATTAGAAGAGCCTTTTGTCTTCACTGAAGGATAAATTAAGTTATTTAAATTTCTTTAAACCTTTTCCATGTCAGGACGAGTGCTGAAAAGCATGAACACAATCGCTTTAAAGGGGAGTTATTATGCAAAATTCTCAGCTTGCATGTTTTTATACTTCAATTTGGACCTCAACTGCTTCTAGAAACAGTCCAAGCATTTAAAAAAACCCAGTTAGTATTTGTTGGTGTCTGAAAAATGAGACGCTTCAAAACTTCCCAATTGTCAAGTCGCATTTGAAGGGCACTGCTCCGTTACCTAGCAACCCCAGCAGAGTTCCGCCTGTCACCTAGCAACCCCAGCAGAGTTCCGCCTGTCACCTAGCAACCCCAGCTGAGTTCCGCCTGTCACCTAGCAACCCCAGCAGAGTTCCAACGCGTTTGGTTAGTTGGAGTGTAAACGTTGAGTTGGGGGCATGGCCAGCAGCAGCTTATTTGGATTTAAAGTGACAAGACACCCTAAAGCAGCTCATTCTGAACTGAGCAGACTAAAATCTAATTTAAGAATTATTTTGTACAAAAAATGTAATGAACATGTGTTGTATTGCCCATAGATCTATCCTAACCTGTTCAAGGAAGCTTAATAGGTCACCTTAAATTTTTACAAAGTAAATAAAAGTACAAAAAATGGCAAAAATCTTTTCTGGAATCTCTTCAGATTCAGAGAACTAAAGAACAAACATGTTTATGAATCTTTTAGAAACAGAAAACTTTGTTCAGTCAGAATATATTTAGTTATTCGTTCTCTCAGGAATCTGATCAAAGTAAAGAAATGTTTAAAGATTTTGTTCAAACAGAAAAATGATCAGGAATTTGTTCAATGAAGGGGATTTGATTACAATTCAGAACCTGTTTAGGACTGCAATCTGTTCGTTTTCTGGGAATCTGTATGAGGAATTATAAATGTATTCAGATTGTGAAATAGGAATTCGTTCATAGCAAGTTACTAGTTCAACATCTGGAGTCTGTTCAGCTTTGTATCTAGAATTTGACCTGGTAAAGGGATCCATGTGGAAATTTAGCCAAAATCCAAAGAAGAATTAACCAAAACCCAGAATGTAGAGCTGCTTGAAGAGGAAAGGAGTCATCTTGTACAGACATGGAAATTTCTTGAGAACCTTTTTTCACAGATTTTCTCAGTGTTTGGCCTTTTTCAATGTTGTGGTTTTCCACATCAGATGCATAAAAACTACTCCAGCTTTCCTTTCTAATCAGACCAGTTTGTACGAACCAGAAGATATGATTCTTGAGGCCTTCAGGTTCAGATTGTCTCGTTGTAAACATAATCGATCAGTGTCTATGATGTTCAGTTTATCTCGAAGGTAACGTGTTGTCACTAACGTCCGTCTTTCCTCCCATCTCAGGAAATCCCGATGAATTTTATTGACCCTAAGGAGCTGGATATCCCAAACCACGGCACTAAGAACAGATATAAGACCATTCTGCCCAGTAAGTCCTCCATGTTGTTAAGAAGCAGCAACTCTTCCAAAACATCTCATTGCCTCTTGAACCAAGAAGGTGTCAAAGGTTAACATTTCCAAAGACAGGGAATATTTCACCCTTCCTCTTCCAATAATTTTACTCTGAGGACAGTCTGTTCTCACAGTCGGACGCTTACTCTGATTAAAATGTTACATAACGAACAATTTCTGGATTGTGCACTTATCTTTTGTAGGGTGGGAGGTTAGGTTATCAAAAACAGAAGTGTTCCTTCCTGCAGCCAATCAGGAGAAAGGAATGTTCACCTAAAGCTGCTGTCAATCAAACCTCTTCCTGTGCTCCACTTTCTGTTTTCTTTGCAAAGTGTTCATTGTGCTGTGCAGGGCTGTGGTCAGTCCTACCAGGTCTGCCGATCTGCTTTGACGGATCTGTCAAATCCAGAGTAATCCCTGCTAATCGATCCTAAGCACTTCATCTGGGTCAGGAGTTCAGGGTTTAAAGGAGGCGTTTCCTAATTACGGCTTCGATCTTCCACAGTAACATTTAAACTTTAAACACCTTTACTGGTCACTAGTTACGTAAAATCAACACGATAAATCAGTTGAACTGAGACAGCAACATGCTGATCCAGTTTTCTGCTTCGCTTACATTTAGAGTTCTTCAAGGCTCCGTTCTAAGCCTGTCAGTTTTTATCTTAAATGTATCTTTTCTACAGATTTACTATACACATTTATGCCCCACATGGGGGCAGCATGTTGGGCGAAGCTAAATCTGTTAGCTTTAAAGAACAAATAGTACCTAACAGATCTGTTAGCTATTATTTGTTCTTTTTCTATACTTTTATGATTTTTTTTTTTTTTTTTGGTTGAGGTGTTTCATGCTTTATTTTTTGGTTTTGGATGCTGAACAACTGGACTGATTTTTGCTCTTCAGTCGGTTATTATGACTCATATCCATGGCAACAAGCTATTGTTTTTACAACTGGGACCAACTAATTAGCATCTCGAAAGCTCAAATGATACCTGAGCTAAAACGCCAAATCCCAGAAGAGTTGAACAATAGAGAAGGTGGAAGTCATCTGTCATAACGAGGAAGGATCATATCCCCTACTCCAGCATCTCTCTGCCCGGCTTTGACCAGGCAGAGATCTAAAGAGGAGCAGTAAAAGCAAATCAGGTGGATTAGCAGTGCCTGTTAGCAACTGATATACATGTTACTGTAGAGTATCATCTCTGCTTATTGGATATTGAGATGCTAGCAACAATCTTCAGTCAGAGGCCTTTTCAGATTTGTTGCAGGACTGACTGCTACTAGAGCTCCTTCCTGCCAACAGGATTACCATCCAAAACGACTCTGAAGTTACTTTGATGATGCAAATTCTGACAGAAAATTGGGATAAATAAAGTATTTTTTTATTGAACTGGAATGAAAACTAAAGATTTCTTGCAGCTTCACAAACACAAAGTCCCAGTGGTGGTTTTGTGTTTAGGTTTATGTTTTACTTCAGGATTCTGGGCTCTTAATGATCCGGCCTCAGTGATGTGGAAGAACTTCCACGTCCTGAGACTCTACACTAATGCTGACTCTGAATTTTGTAGCAGTTGGACCAAAAAGACGTCAATCCACAGCTCTTCTATGTAGCGTTCAAATTTCCAGTCTGAGTCTTTATCAGGGATTAAATAAAACATTCCAGAGTTTAAGCTTTTAAACAAATGAAGTCTAAAATGTTTCACTACACCGTCCTCTTTCTTTTCCTCTCCTCTTCTTCTTGTGTCTTAGATCCTCACTCCAGAGTGATCCTGAAGTCAAAGAGCTGCAATGATCTACTGAGTTCCTACATCAATGCCAACTACATAAGGGTGAGTAGAGCTGTCATCCACAAAATTTCAGCCAGTTGATGTAAAGTTTTAATGAACTGTATTTATTTATCTAATTATGTATTTTGATTTTTTCCAACCCTTAAGCTCTTTGGACACGACCATGAATAATTATGTGGCATTTTTTGCACCTCCTGTCCATTTGTAAACAATTTTCGGTGACAAAAAAAGTTTAATTTTACAGACCAAATCTGAAGTAGAGATTTTTAAAACTCAATTTTGTAATTGATCTGGAAATATTAATTGTAGATCTGAAGATTTATTGAGAGGAATAAAAAGGAACCATCTAGTAGCAGCATGTAGCTTTAATTATTACTGTTAGAAACTAGAGATCAGGTCAGAAATCTGGGTCTGAACCTTCAGAGACACATAAAGACAGTTACAAAGACAGACTTTTACCACCTGAAGAACATTTCCTGGATTAAAGGACTTATGACCCAGAAAGACCCACAGAAACTCATCCATGCATTTATCTTTAGTCACATTCATTACTGCAACAGAGCCTTAACAGGTCTGCCTAAAAAAATCTGAACTCTGCTGCTGGCGTTCTGACTAAAACACTCTGTAGCTCACAGAATAAACTTTTCCTGTTAGTTTATAAATAACTGAATGATGCAACATCATAACACATTAAAGATCTGCATTCCCAGAACCAGAACCAAACATGTAGAAGCAGCATTCAGGCTCTATGCACCACAAATCTCGAACAAACTCCCAGAAAACCACAAAACAGCTGAAACACTGAGTTCCATTAAATCATCACCATCTGTTTAGGGTTGTTTTTGATTAATTATGACTGGAAGATTGATTCATTTGGGTCTGGATTTCATCTTTTTATTACTGTCCTTTATTGTGCCACTGCATTATAATGTCTCTTGCTTGTTGTTTTATGTTTTTATCATATAAATGTGTGTTACTAATATACTTTTACCAAACAGAACAAACTATGAGAATCTGAATATTTGCATCGAGCTTTAGGTTGTTGTGTCTGCGTCTCTGGGATGTTTTGTCTGTTTTTCTCCATCAGTTGAGAAGGAAAATGAAAACCCAAAACGTGAAGGACTCTGTCATTAACCTGGAATGTCTGGAGCGTTTCTTTGTTCTTCTGGATTCCTCGTGTTGAAACGTTGTGAAAGTGAACTCCCGCTGCAGTCTGTAATGTTGCTCTCAGACTCTCACACAATGGATCGCCTTCCTGTCAGGAAACTCTGCAGAAACTGTTTAAACTGTCACACTTGAACTCTTTGTCCTACTGTACATAATATCTCTGAAGCTGACTGGGAGAAAACATTCCCCAGGGGGGCTCAAAAACATGAGGCACTTTGTATTTATGTGAATAAATGTTAAAAAAAATATAAGATTTCAGAGTAAAACTGCAGTGGCTCTTCTTTTAGGGTTACCTAGGCGACAGCAGGGCCTTCATCGCCACTCAGGGCCCCATGGTGAACACGGTGAACGACTTCTGGCAGATGGCGTGGCAGGAGGAGTCGCCCGTCATCGTCATGATCACCAAGCTGAAGGAGAAGAACGAGGTAATCCGAACCAGAGGAGGACAATCCCGTCATCATCCATCCATTTAGTTCACTACAAAACAATGAAAAAGTGATCATTTTTGAATCAGATACAAAATACCAAGAAGGTTTTGTTTTTCATATTTTCAGTTTTTGCCTCGAACCATAAATGCAAAAAGCAAAAACGGGCCGCAGAACAGTTTGATTTTAATATTTCACATCACCCACAAATTGTTCTGTGTGCGAAAGTGAAGGTAGACTAATAACACCAGATGCTATATTGGACACAATTAATATAAAATAGTGTAAACATGACATATTTAGGCTCTTAAAGCATTTGAAGATAAAGTTGGGACGTAAACAGTATTCAGGTGGGGGAAAGAAGAATAAGGAGCAACTTAAATTATATTTATTGTGCACAATAAGTATAATAATACTTCTTAATATCAATACAAAGAAGTATTAATACCAAACTATGTTTCCCTGTTCATCAGAGTCCAGTGAGACTTTGGCTGCATTCAAACACCAGGTCTTTATTCTGAATTCAGATCTTTTTGCTGAAATTCAATAATTGTTTTTTTACATGGTTGTTCATAGCAATCAGACTTCTGTGTAAACTATGAGACCCTAAAGCGACGCCACACAGCAGCGCTCTGGTTACGAGAGACACTGTTTACATCTGAATTACTGCGTCTGGCTTCTTCTGGTGCAGAACCATTCAAAACGACGAACAGGTCTGATCTGTAAATCGGATCTGAATGCGCTCTGTGTGTCTGCAGAAGTGTGTCCTGTACTGGCCGGAGAAGAGAGGGATCTACGGGAAGGTGGAGGTTCTGGTGAACGGCATCAGGGAGTGTGAGCACTACGCAACCCGCAGCCTCACGCTAAAGGTAGGCCCTCCTTTACCCCGCAGAGTGATGATGAACCCGGCTTCAGGTTCTGTTCTGACCTCTCCTGTGTCTCTGAGCAGTGCGGGAATCAAACCCGCATCCTGCAGCATTACTGGTACACATCATGGCCCGACCACAAAACCCCGGACTCGGCGCTGCCGCTGCTGCAGCTCATGACTGATGTTGAGGCTGAGAGACGCACCGCCGCCTGCTTGGGGCCCGTCATCGTCCACTGCAGGTACAAACACAAGTTTCGCTCCGACTGCCGTTAAACTGTCTGAAAACACTCAACCTGTGTGTTTCTGCGTTGCAGTGCTGGGATTGGCCGGACGGGATGTTTCATTGCCACGACGATAGGCTGCCGGCAGCTGCAGGTGGAGGGGGTGGTGGACGTGCTAAACATCACCTGCCAGCTCCGAGCCGACAGGTAAAAACAGCTTAAAGCTCTGAGAGACGTTAGAAAGCTCCTTATCTGAGTCACTGGTTGCAATTACACTGCAAAAAATCAAAATCTTAACAAGTATTTTCTCTCAAGTACAAATGTGGTAATATGCTTGAAATAAGACAAACTAACTTACAAGTAACTTTTTATTAAATGTAGGAACTTGTTTAGAGTAAATAAGTTCTTAATATTGATTTTTTTAAAAAAGACATTCTAGTTCCACTGGCAGATTGTTTAACTTATAACCTGAGAAAAATATGTTGTTATAAGTGAAAAAATCTGCCAATTGAACTAGAACTTTTCATCAATTTAAAAAAATGATTCACTCAAAACAAGCTCCTATATCTTGAAGAAAAGTTACTTGTAAGTTAGTTTTGTTTTATTACAAGTGTACTAACATTTGCACTAAAAACCAGACAAAATACCCAGTAAGATTTTGTGGTTTTGCCATGAGACTGACGTGAGCGGATATATCTGACCTCAGCAGAATAAACGCTGTTAGGGTGAAACTTAAGGAGCTGTTTGAGTGTTTATATTTAAAAACAGAACCACAGAAAGTGCATTTAGCCCCTCAAACTAAAATCCGTTTAGTAAGGACCCGCCATATTTGTTTCTGTGTCAACTGGTTCTGCCTAAGTATGACCATCAGCTCCCTCTGCTGGATGGCAGCCAAACTACAACACTAAAAGAAGGTCTAAGCCACAGGTGTCAAACTCCATTCCTCGAGGGCCGGTGTCCTGCAACTTTTAGATGTGCCTCTGCTGCACCACACCTGAATAGAATAATTAGGTCATTAGCAGGACTCTGGAGATCTAATCTACACAAGGAGGAGGTAATTAAGCCATTTCATTCCAGTGTTTTGTACCTGTGGCACATCTAAAAACTGCAG
>CAEFZX010002101.1:0-16207 GCA_903066825.1 Alfaro cultratus | reverse complement strand
CTGTAATTCTGCAGTAGTAATTTGTCCAGATTATTCTTTTTTATCAGTGGTTTGATTACTGCTGTTTTAAAAACCTGGGGGAAAATGCCTGTTGAAAGCGATGAGTTAACTATTTGGATCAGATCAGTAGCAATAACAGGCAGGACTTTCTTAAAGAAATGTGTGGGTAGGACATCCAGACAGCAGGAACTTGAACTTAATTGGCTTATAATTTCCTCTAGGGTTTTATAATTAAGTAATTGAAATTGGGTCATTTTTCCTGTATTTGTTTTGTTTGAATTCAGCATTGGTCCTGGCTTTAGAGTGGATGTGCAGATTAATCCTCTGATTTTTTAAATTTTCTCTGAAAAGAAGTTAGAAAACTGGTTACAGGCGGCATTAGATTGAAATTCAGGTGGTAACGACATAGGAGGGTTTGTTAGCCTGTCAACTGTTGCAAATAAGGCTCGAGTATTGTTAATGTTTTTGTTTATGACATCTGCAAAGAAAGCCTCCCTCGCATGTTTTAGTGTTAGGTGATAGGTGAGCTATGTGGTTTGACACAAACAAGACAGGAGCTTTATAATAAAAGACTTATGTCTAAGCAAAATCATATTTTGTTTTAAGGAAACCATCCAGTTTCACCTGCATAGGTCTCAGATCGAACCAACAATTCAGAGAGCAAAATAAAAGTAACACAATCTGCAGTTTACTTAACATTTGATAACAGATAAAATGAATAAATATAACAAGTAGCAGCCATCATCTTGTTTTTGTCCATTTAAAAGTAAATTCTTGTCCCATGAGGGTTTACCTGTGGTGATGACTGTCTTCACAAACAATTCAGTCATTCTGCAGGCTCGCTGCCTTTTTCCTCACAAGCCATCTAAAACATTCTGCTCTGTAACTGAGAGAAAGACAGTTGCACAAAACTCAAAAATGTTGTCAGCAATGTGCAGACTTACATAAATGCTTCAATTTGGGGGAGTTTGGCCTGCCAAGAACCACAGTGCAAATTATGGCACCCAAAATTAAACCTACCACTGAGTCGGTCATCTGACCCTACATGAAGAGCTCAAATCTGACTTTTTTTTGCTTGTGTGTTGGCTTGGTGCATGGCAGTTCCTGCTTCTCAAGTCTGAGTGGACTCATAAAGCTGTGGGTGGAAATAGTCATAAATGTTACACCTTCAATCATTACAGATCTGTTTTATAGTGATCACCTGTTTTGATTTTACAGATGAACTACCAATCACATAGCTGATAGACACTGCTTTTCTTCCTACTAACAAAGATATTTACGTTCTGATAGAATGGCTCACAGATGAAACTAAATTCTTGGACTAATCACTTTATTTCATTAGAAAATATTTAATTGATAACTACAAATCAGAATGTCTTTCTTTAAATTTTACATTACTGATTGTTTGATGTTGTTTTTTCTTAAGTTTATCGCATGTAAAATGTTGCTCTTATAGCAACAGTAATCTGATTTCACAGTCAAATAAATGTGAGGTATAAAAACGGTGGAGTCCCACCCATACTGTACACACAGCTCAAAGAACAGCAGTAAGAGGCATGTCTGTACGCAAAATAATTGTCTTTTGTTTGAGTCGTTAAACACACTAACTTCTAATGTCACTTTAAGCAGGGTCTAATCACATTCATATGTTTGTAAAGAGTCACATAGAGAATGAGAAGGGATGAAAGACATGAAGGGCGAAATAGAGACAATGCTGATATGGTTAATGACAGAGTTGGAAGTTTTTACTCAAGCTATGAAAAATAGCCAAAACCACAGAGAAAAATAGCAGCTGGAACGGGGATGCTGTAGCATTGTTGGTAAATATTTATACCATAAATTTGATCAACTAGAGATCTGTTTATTTCTTTCTTAAGTTGCAGAACAAACAGGAAATATACTTAAGGGTTCTTCTGAAATCAAACCATTAGAAATTAAGCCAGTCCACTATGTGTTTAAGTATTAACTAATTTTGCCTTCACACACTGAAACTTGTCATATGTCATTTTTAATTTATATGGTTCAATATAATGCCGGTCCAACCTCTGCAGTTGTTATAGCTTTTCAAAAGCTTGAGCTTTTCAGTTTGTTTACGGGGAATTGTTGGTGTCTGATTTGACAGGTCAGACACCATTTTTGGACAAAAAGGCCTGGCTCACAGTCTGCTCTTGAATTCCTCCCAAAGGTGTTCTGTAGCGTTATGGTCAGAACTCTGGAGCTCAGTCAAGCTTTCCACACCAGATTCAGTCAATTGTGTCTATGTCCTTGCATTATCACTTGTGATGTCATGTTACAACTGCGAGAGTCCATCCCCAAACTTTTCCACAAAAGCTAAAATCGTCTAAAATCGTCTAAAATCGGGGCAGCCTTTGGTGCAGAAGTAAAACGGGTGCCCCATATTCAAGGCTATTAATCCTCAACACATCCAGCTGAGGATCAGTCTCTGACCTTAGGACATTTGCTGCATGTATGTCCTCTTCTCTGTTTGTCTGGTTCCTTCTTGTATACTGCAGATAACAGAAATCAGTCCTACAAAAACCTTAAAAAACTTAATAGTCTAAAAATTTATTTTAAGGCTGAACTACTGAGAAAATCCTTACGTAGAAAATAAGTAGCCAAACACAATACCTGAAAAGCAGTTCCATATTATAATCTCCTTTTTACAAAACTCTACATCTGAAAAAAAAAAGCAGCCAGTCAAGTGACATCATCCTTGTAAATGAAACCCAGAGTCATTCATTATTACCATGTTTCACAGTCTAAAATATTTAACATTATTGCACTGGATGTTTATTTTACAGTAACACTTTTTGAAGAATACTGATTCTGGTAAACTTTTTCTGAGTCTCAATCAGTCTCAAGCTTGAGCTTCTTATATTATTTTTTGTTCCAAAGAATGTCTGTTATCTGTTACTTTACAGGCTGAAGTAAAAAAAAAAAAAAAAAGTTGCAAGTAGTTGCAAACTAACTATAGTCATTTACAACTCCCTGAAAGTGGTTTTGAATAGCATTAGGCATGCTTTTAGAACCAAATTACTACCAGTCTGTTTGTATTTGTGTACACAAGTGTAGGCACAACTTTTCATGTGCACACTGAGGTGATGCAGTTGCACCTCTGCACTAAGATGTAGGAGAGAGCAGGTTGGGGGGCATATTGTAATTACTCGCTGCATTAAAATCACTTGGTGTTATGGATCACAGGGGGGATAGTGGTGTCTGAAACGGCCGTCTCCTTCAGCGGTCGTTTCTTCATATGACAGCAAACATACAGACTGCAGCCATAAAAAGGGGAAGGGCTTTATATGTTTGTATGTGTCACCAATACACAACACCCTGGGTCTGGCAAGAACACAGCTGTAAAAGAAAAGAGGAATGACTCTTAAAAGGAGGTTTTATATGGCCATGGGGAGAGTTTTAATAGGATCTTTTGGTTTATTAGTATGCAAAGGTTATGCAAACAGTCGTTCCAATCTTTGGTCATTCAGTGTAATGGTGGGCAGTTCTAAATGCCTAAACAATACCATGATAAACTGTGCAAGCATACAACATTAAATGACCAAAAAAAAAGAAAAAGAGAAAATAGGCACAGCAACGTCCTAACGCCTGGGTTCAGAAATAGTTAGAAACATTATGTCAAAGTTGTTCAAAAAACTATTGTTTACATTCCACAGATTAAATATCTTGTAAGCTAACTGCACTTTGCTCCAGGTTTTCTTTAGATAACTGTAGCCAAATGAAAATTTGAACATTTCTCCCATTTTAACAAATGTCAAACTTACTGACCAGCCAAAACGTAAAAACAAAAAATAAATCCATCCAAACTAGCATTGCAGAAGTGTTCAATTGTAGCTCATACTGGGGTCAAGACAGGTTCACCCTGTCACCAGTCCATCACATGGCAACACAGAGACACACAGATCAAACAGCACACACAATCATAGCAAAGTGCAATCCATAGAATTGCATTAAGATGACTTTCTCAGGTTTAAAGATGGAGGGATTTATCATGTTGAAGATGTAAGGGAGAAAATGATGTCACTTTTAGAAGAATCCAGTGTTCAGATTCAAACTTTGTTACATTTTTCTCCTTTTCAGCTTTTATAGCACTTCAAACTTCACATCCAATTCTGTCCCTTACGTCCTCATTAGAATAAGGCCTATGTCTTACCCAGCAGTGTTACGACAGCCTGTACTGTGGTCTAAGCTAATGATCCAAGGAACAAGCTGTGGGCAATCATCATTAATAATGCCACTATTGACAGTTCTTACATAAAATCATGTGGTGCACAGAAGTGATCTTGTGTTGCTGAACACATTTCACAATTCATCGACCTTTGCCAAATTTCAGTCTTAAACAAAGAGTGGCCTTGTTGGTGGTACAGGCTCCATTGTCCCTGATGGGAGAAAATGGTGCAAGTTGAAAACAGCCCTAACCTTTCATGCTTGTTTACGCTCTCTATTGAAAGGACCTGAGGATGGGAGGAATGAGAGGAGGTGGAAGAGGGAAACGATGAGGTGACCTCTCCTAAGTTTACGCAGCCGCCACCCCCATCTGTTCCTCTTGTCCCCTGGAGACCCAGCGACTGGGCCTTAATGAGGGACCCAATGGAATTGTTGGGACGTCACCACAAAGAGCGCTGGGATGTTGAGACCGGCCGGGCGAAGCAAGGGGATAGAAGAGTGAGCGTGTTTGTGTTTGTCCGCTTTTGCCTTTGTTACTGAGGAGCATGGGGAAGATAAAGGGCTCTGGAATGGGAGCCATACTTGCTGCGAGGATGTTTGTTGAAGGTATTTCCTTCTCAGCTGCTCGCTTGACTTTATCTCTCAAACTTTGTCTTTTCCCAAAAGCACAAAGTTCAAAGCTAATGTGCTTCATAGGGCTTTTTTTTAAATATATAATTAGTAAGATTATTTATGTTAAAGAACTTTGAAGCAAGATCTTTTGTGTTTTTATTTTTTTAGTTCACACTAAAAAATTTTGAACAAAATCTAAGACTTTAAACCCTGTAAAAAGAGAAATATAGACAACTGTTAGTAAAACAGCTGACAATAGAGTTATATACAAGGAAAATCAGCTGATACCTACAACCAGGGCTCCCAGAAATCCAAGACTTAGAGGATAAAATTATTTTTCCCAGTAGAAGGGATATTGATCCCAGTATTACAGTCAGCTGTAAAATGACTTTGAGTTTATGATGTGTTGAAGAGGAATGAGCTGTAGATTTGCAAAGCACATAATTCTCACTGCAGACCTCTGTGTTCTCAACAATAACTCCATCTGGTTGTTACAATAAAGAATCTTTGTGAATTTTTGCAACGTTTTGAATGAGCACAGCATGTCTTGATACTTTATGATTCTTTTTCTTATCTGATCCAACAACTTATAACACATATATTTTGGTTCAGAAAAAAGCAACACAAACATCTGTGAGATCCACATTCACTATGCTGTTTTCTTGTGCAAAAGGGGTGCAAAACAGTTTATGAATCTATTTAATTCTCAGACTGCACAAAAAGAAAGATGCACTCAACAGAACAAGAGTAAAACAATCCATGCTTGTGCATTTATGTAAAAGCAGCTAGTGGAAAATGCTTCTATTTACAGACTTATGAACTTTACAAATTGCAGATTGAAGGAAGTAAGAAAAAGCATTTTGCACTGCAGTCCTTAAAAAACGTGCGGAAAATATGCATTCTATGTAAATATGTGTAATATTTGTGTAAAATCTTGTGGTTGCATTTTTGTATACAGAACATCCCCATGATATTCGATAGTACTCAAAAGTCAAATACATAACTCTTTACAGAACATGTCTCTACAAGGTAGTAAAATACATCCACACAATATGAATTTGATATGATTTGAGATGAGTATGTTTGCAACTGCAATTAATTAGTGCAGTCTGCATTTTAGCAAAAGTGAAAAAAGAGAGAAACATATAGAACATGAAAAAGATTACAGACTAACAAAGAGTTGCATTTTGCCTGGAGCAGATTATTTATTTTTTTTACCTTTGAAAGATGGAAACATCACTTATCCAGTTTGCAAAACAATCTGCCAAATGTTTGTTTTACAAGAAACTAAGAGGATAGGCATTTGTGAGGTTAAGGTTTTATTGATTAATTTTTTCTTACATTTAAAAGAAATTTGCAACGGTACAAATAAAATAAAACTTGGATTGCACTTTGATTTTTTTCTCTTTTCCTTTCATCTACCAGATGTCAACTTACAAAAGCTATTTTAGAAGGTGCATTGTTTCGATTTGTCTTTTTCTTATTTAACAAAAATCAAGTTTTTCAGAAGATACCTTGTATTTCAAGGTTTCATATGATTAGTTTTAAACGATTGTTCTGAAAACAAGAGTGGAACAAAAACCACCCTTTGTCAGTTAGTGGTAGAATCCCACTTTGTATATGCAAAGAAATTACAGAGGAACGCAGATATTGAAGGTTTGTATGGAAAACAATGCTGTGTTTTTGAAAAGATTTTTCATTATTTTTAAGTGAAAAATGAAGGGTTTTTTCTCTCTCCACTGTATTTGTCCTTCAGACAGCACAAAGTGAATTGCCACTGGCCTCAGCAGGTTTGTGTATAGTGACAGAGAAAAAGAAAGTGGGAGAAACAAAAAAGCGGAAAAAACAATATTTCCTTTAGAACCCTCAACATAGTTTTTCACTTTCAAATATGTTAGGTGTCGCTGACTTTCGCTCTTTAGTACATAACCACAGAAGAGTTCTGCTGTAACAACTGCTGTAGTACTAGAATGTGAGAGGGAGGTTACCTGAACCCAGATGAATAAGACATTTTCTAGATTGCTGCACTCCTTGTAAAAGGTAACTGGCGAGCTTTCTTCCATTCGTTCGCATGCCACAAATTCCAACATGTCATTCTTTCCTAAACAAAGGATAAACCCAAAATGGAATTGTTTGTGAAAAAATTTGGGCACCTGAAACCCCTGTAAATAGCATTCCTGGTATTTGAATGCTATGTACTTTCCTTTTACCGTGACTATAGATGGAGAATAAAGGTGGTTGAAACATCCCAAAGCAGAAGAAGGCTGCAGACAGGCAGGTTGAAGGAATTACATAGGCTGTATTTCTCAAGTCTGAACTAAACGAGAATGTGAGAAGAATAAGACAAGGAGGATGTACTGCCATGGGATATAATGCACCTGATATGAATCACCTTTAAAAGCAACAACCATCAGTAGTTTTACTCTACACAACTTTATCAGACCCTCATATTGTCGTGGAGGAAATCAGGCCAAATAAATATTGGGTTTGGGGATGTCAGAAGAATGGGGTCTCAGGAGTGGAACCACTGGGGGCAGGAGGTTGTCATCCCCACCTGGGGTGGTTGACTCCTGGAGGCTGCATGCTGGCTTTTAGTCTGTCTGTACAGGCAGACAAAGGTTACTGGCCTGGTGGGGTGTCTGCTACTGGGTGGGTTCGAGGTTCTGGGGGTGTTTTGCCTCTGGGCTGGGTTCCCGGAGGGCTTTGATCCTGGTGGGTATGTTGCCTGGATTTAGGGCCGGTGCTTATGGTGGTTCCAAGCCCTGACCTGGGTCCCTCAATGCCATGGTTGCCTTGAGGCATCTTAAGCTGGCAGGAAGGATTCTGCTGGCCAGGTGAGATGGTACATTGGAGAGGTTGAGTTGAACTCAGTCTGGGTGTCTTGAAAACTAAAAAAAGAACTGACTCACTTCTTTTTAAAACATTGCTTCAGTGAGATAAGTTTCACAGGTAATTAATTCAGCACATCTCATTTAAGGTCTCATGATAGCAATTCAAGCGGATTAGGTCTAGTTTGTTGTGAATTTGCTGCTGAGTTTGAAATAATTTTCTGTTGATCAGAGTTCAAGCCAAGTCATTTCTGTCAGAAAAATGGCCTCACATTTTTCCAAAGGAGATCCAGGCAAAACAACCCAAATTCATCTCTCATCAACAATGGATGCTACAAGGTGTTTAGTCTATGAAAGTTTCCTAAAATGGGAAAAAAGCATCTGCTTTGGTCTCAAAGTGTCTGTCCAAAGGGTGTTAAGATGAAACTTTGCAAACTGAAGCAATGCTGCTATATTCTCTTTTGAGAGCAGAGGCTCTCTCCAAGCAAACCTCCAGGCTTTTTGTAATCATTGTGATATGAACTGTAACATTTAATGTAACTCAGCCCTGTAGTAACAGAGATCAAACCGATTTTTCCCGTCATTTTGAAGTTTCTTTAAGCATTGAATGCAATGATCTTAGGAATACTTTGCCTCGTTTTGGGAGATTGGCAGGTGGCTTAAATTTTCTCCACTTATAAATAATTGTTTTCATCGTAGAAATGTAGACCTTTGGACTTGGCCTTCTAACCCTTCCCAGATTGATGGGTAGCAATAGCTTTTTTGTCATCACTGATAATGTCTTTCTTCCCAGAGATTGTGTTAACACACCCACATGTTCCACACATCCTGATGTTCCCTCCACAATCCTGGAGCTTGTGGAATAATTGTCAATGTCCTGAAGCCTTTTTCCCTGCAACAGAATCACTCACAGTGAAGTTCTTAATTCTCCAGAAGTCTCCTTTTCACTGTAATATTCCAATCAACAGTTTGTTGTATGGCAGGCCATTCTGATATAAACCAGTGATGAATTATTGCTGTTTGTTTTTGAGTTAACTGTTAAAAGAAGCACATATATTCTTAAAGCAAAAAAAATTGCTAAATAAATTGAACATGTTTCAAAACTTCACCTGTGCTAATATTTGTGCAATTAAGGCAAAATAAAAGGTCAACATTTTTTAGATAAAATTTACCAGAAATCATATCAGTCTGCATAATGCAAAAAACAATAAATAAAAAAACATCAAAACAGAACCTAAAGCCAAACTTTTGGCCTTTACTGTAAATGCCTGGGTTTGCTCTAAGGTCATGTGTCTGCCCTGTGATTCCTGAACATGTTTTTTTACAAGCGCTCATGCTCACGGCCACCATCGGTGGCAGCATCTGCGTCTTAGTGTGTGACTCTGCAACGCTGAGACTAAAGCCCATCAGGCTGTGCTCACATGCAATTCAGATGAGCTCTGCAAATCCAGCATGAAATTAAATTTACGACTTGGGCCACAATACACACACAAGCACGCATACACACACTCCTCTATGATGTCCAGATAACACAAGGCCCAAAGTGTGGGCGTGTGCGTGCGTGTGTGTTTGTGCGTGCGCGCGCACTTGACGTGCCGCGAACTAACAAGAGCAGTGAGTGACTGTGCAACTTGTGTGCATATTTTTTCACAGTTTCAATGATTTATATTAGCTTCAAAGGTGCAGTGTGTGACATCATAGAGGAGTCATGATTCAGTTTAATGACAAGGTGAATTTTTACTGAAGATTTTTCCATGTGTGTTTATTTGTGTGTCTTCTACCTCCATAATTTCATCCTGGTTTGTAGATTGCTCTGCCCCGCCCTGCTCAATAATAGAGCATTGCCAACAATAACAATAACAATAACACTAATGGCTACCAGCATTACACCACAGTCCCCACCACATCTATAACAGCTGCCACATAGACACACATTCACGCACACGCCTGCACACCCACACACACACACATGCACACGCGTTTCAATCGAAACTAAGTCTGCCCCAATCATGTCAGCCCTAGCTCCCTCCATTTGCATAAAACAATTACCCTGGGCGGACTCAAGGTTCAATGTCGTCTAGACGACATGTTTCACTGTGGTGTCATCAAGCTGTGTGTGTTTGTGAATGTGCGTGCGTGCGTGTGTGTTTGTGTGAGAAGAGGGGTAGTGGGGACACACTAGGCTGGTTGTAAATTAGCTGGGGTAAGGCTTCTCGGGCAATGGCCGCATCACATCACCCTGAGGCGTATGGGGCTTGGAAGGATTTATTCACATAGATAATGCACACATGTAAAAGAGAGAGAGTGTACTCTCTCTCTCTCACACACACACACACACACACACACACACACACACACACACACACACACACACACACACACACACACACACACAGACAGAACTGACTTCTAGAGCTAAAATTCATAGCAGGACAGAAAGGCGGAGAAACGGGGTGAATGAGAGTGTGTGTGTGTGTGTCTCTGTGTGTGTCAGTCTACATTTGTGTTTGTTGATCTCTTTTTTTTCCTCACTATCTCCCTCTCTGTCTACTAAGCTTTCACCACCCCATTATTTTCTGCTACTGAGCCTCGGCGATCAATACTAACAACTCGTCGGGCATCAGAGAGTAAGAGGTTGGCTCCTTTCTTCCCCTCCTCCCCTCCGACCAACAAGAGGCCATGCATAGACAAAAAAGAAAGAATAATAGCCGAAACAGAGGACAAGAAGCCCTTTGCCTACTTGGCCATGAGCAGATCTAGGTTTGGAAATCTTTCCATTTAAGACCAATTAGGGAATGAAAACATTATGCAATGTGTGTAAATACATGGAAAATATTCTAGATTTAAGTAAAGGAAAGTAATAGTTTGAAAAGCACAGACAAGTTACCTAAAGAAAAAAAAAGTCCAATAAATTATGTTTTAGGCCAACCAGCACAGCAACCTGTGTGTGGTGCTAAAGACTATTCAAATCAAGAAAAGATTGATGTTTAATCTCTAAAACCCCTAAAAACTGGCATTCTGCTACTGTCCAGTTTTGGTGAGTCTGTGCAAATTGCAGGCTCAGATTCCAGTTTTAGCTGACATGAGCGACGCCCGATGTGATCAAGGTTCGACATGTTGGGTGGTCAAAGAACGGATTCCTCAAATCTTAATTGTACTGAGAGGTTAGTTTATTGCAATGCGATATTGAAAGTCACCTTTTATCTCCTTTCTTTATTTCCTTCCTCATTCTGCTGCTCGGTGTGAACTTCCGAAAGTCGTCTTCACTGCATTAATTTGCCAAATACACTGAAACAATCTTATGTGAGTGGCTATTTGCTGTAATCAAGCATTTAAGTATAAATTTACCTAATAAAGTGGCCATTAAGCTTATGTAGTATAGGTTGAGATATAAGAGTTAGTATAAAAATATAGAAAAGAGGGAGGATGAAAAAGACGAGGAGAAAGGCTGGGGTTGGGTAATTGTCCCTTGAAGTAGGGGTGGCAAAGTGACAGGGGCATTGGATGACAAGCCCTTGCCCTCCTTACTCAAACAGAAGCAACCACACTCACACATGCCGACGTACGCAGACGTAAAACGGGATGAGATGGGGGAAAAAGAAAAATGCTAGGATGAGGGCAGTGGAGGGAGGGAAAGGCTGTGACATCCCAGACCCAGGCTAGAGGATTAATGATGAATATAAAAAAAGAGAAAAGAAAATCACACAAAGAAGGCAGAGAGAGAAAAAAAACTCAACGGGGGAGCAAAATAAAAACAAGACAGAATAAAGAAAGGAAAAAAGAGGGGCTTTTTTGTCCCAGAAGGATGGATGAAGTGATTTTGCAAGTCAGCCCTCCTAGGGGTGCAGATCTATAGACGCACACACACATTCAGACACTTATTTCCAAAGAGCACCCATCACTGTAGATGCATTTGAATGCAAATAGACAGATTAATGAAGAGAACGGCTTTGTTTCGTCATCTCTTCTTTTGTCTTTATACACAACTGGTATCATACACAGACAGCACAGTCGCACACAAACACACTCATACACACGCAGTCATACATAAAACAGGCTTTTCCACATTCATACACAAACACATAGCTTTGTGAAACAGTGGATGCTTAATCAATGTCACAATTCAATCAATAGCCCAGTCCCATGTGATGGGGCTCTTGGCTCCATCCCTCCTCCTCTTCATCCGCTCTTCCTCTTCTCTCTATTTCCTGTCGTCTCCCTTTTCCTCCTCTTCCCTATCACTTCCACCCCTCATCCCACTCAACAGTTCACCTTGCTCATGCCCTAGTGTTGCGTAGAAGGGCAAATCGGTATTGGTCAATACTGCTCCACATTCACCGCCAAGAGTTTCAAGGAAAAAAGGCTGTTTTATTCTATTTTCTATCATTTTGTATTGATTCAACGCACATTCCTTCCTCTATTATTTTAAAGTTGTTTTCCGCTCTACGAATTAATGCTGAATTGAATTAAATTTTTGTTCAACTGGAAGTTGTTTCATAAGCTTTATTTCCTTGAAATGCTCACTATATGATAAACCACTTGGCAAATTTATTTTGAATATTGATTTACTAAGAAAAGAGTTCAAAAACAGTTCAAGGAAGAACGATGAAGGTTTTATTTTGTTTTAATTTTTAAAAAATATGACATTCAATTTTACTTTCTCTCTATGATATGGTGTTTGTGGTGTTGTTTATTTCAATGATTCAATTAATTAGTTACCAGAAGTCCATAAAAACCTTAACAACATGGAGGAAATTAACTTTCTTCACTTTTCTCTCATTGTTTTGGTCGTCAACCATTTCTCGTGATCATAGGGGAAAATTAGAAAGTGGATAGATGAGTAAATTAAAAGCTTTGCTTGTTTGTTTCACCTCTTTCTCCTCTATAATATTACTGAAACAAACAAAATCCCAATTTGTTTTTCCAACTATCACTCTATTCTGCTATCCGTAATGAACAGGATACCAAGAAACCACCTTTTTCCAACCAAGAACAATGACCACTTTAGAACCTCACTCCCATCCCAACACTTTATACTCGTCTGCAATCTGCTGCAGTCCACAGTGAAAGTTAAGCATTGAAGATGCCAAGAGGACCACATCATCAGCAAAAAGCAAAGCTGAGAGCCTGGGGTTTCCAAACCGGACACCCTCTTACTCAAGTTGTAGATCCTGTCTAGGAACACCGAAAAACTTTTGACTTCATGTTAAGAATGAAGACACAACTCTTGGTTTGACCCTTCAAGGACAGGATGGTCTTTGAAAGCACACACCACAAATTGTTCCTGGAAACAAGCCTTTTCCAGATCCACAAAACATGTTTAACCGGACAACCAAACGTCCATGAACCATTAAAAAAAATATATCTCCTCCACCATTCCACAGAGGCTACTCCTCCTGATTCCAAAGTTCACCAATCAGATGGCGACTCCTTTCCGACATCTTAGAGCCCACTTTTCCAGGAGAGCTCAGAACCGTGATCCGTCTATCATTGAAACACACTGTTCTTTCACTTTTCTTCAATCCCATTTCATAGACCTACACAGTGTATAAGAAAAGAAATTAATGAATGAGATGTTTGTTTTTTTTTTTTGCTCTGTGTGGCTTTTTGAGCTCTAACCAGCTGATAAATATATGATTTCCTGACCTATGATACTCTTCAGTCAGTGATCCAATGTCAGTGATAAGGTCTATTTTTTTTCTGTTTCATGAATTTGCATTAGTTTTCAGTGATGATGGAAAAGTAAGTAAAGGAATTTCAAGTTTCATCAAAACACAACATAAATTCCTGCAAGTTATTAGGTGAAACCAAACTGCTTGTTTTCCAAGCTTTTTGTGGCAGAAGTGGCCTTGGTCTTGCAGTATGCAGACAGAAAATGGGCAGTGAGAGAAAGGAAGACTGTAACAAATGTCCTGTGGTTTGGAATCAAACTGTGTCTGCCTGAGTTAAGGACCATTAAACTCCACCTGAATGCTACGCAATGCCCCAAAACTGCAAAAGTTGATGAAAAACCAAGTGCACCCTGAAAATTCCAGATAAACACAAAATGCATAAAACTCAAGAATGCATTCAGGGAGTTGCTTTCTTTCTTTTTTTTTTTTTTTTTTTACCATGAGTGTAATTATCATATTAAAATATTAAAAATTAGGTCAACAAGTATCAGCAGTTGTGTTCAGTGAGGGAAAGATATTTGAAAATATCTTTCTTTGGAATAATAAGATTAAGTTTTAATTCTCTGTGTTGTTGGAGACAGATCTACAAAAAGATTTCTTAGTTGAAGTGGAAGCTGCATTATTAAATTACATTATCTTTCTTTTGCTATTTGTCAGATTTTCCTTAAATGAAATGCAATGCACATATATGTGTTGTAGGGCTGGTTGCAATGTAAAGAAATTATACCACTAAACTTAAAATACCTACTGAAAACATTTTCTCTTTTAGGAAGGAATTACTCTCAACATGTTTGTTAGTGAAGCGTTTTAAAATGAGTCTCACTATATCAGGTAGTCTCCAAGTAATCCATCCCTTCTACACATTAAATATTTTCTTATTTTTGATCAATCCTGAACGTTGTAGAAAGTCAATGAAAGCCTTTCTTTCAAAATGTGTTTATTTTAATAACTTGAGCACAAAAGCTTTATCCTATCCTGTGGATAAGTTAAAATATCTCTGTAGTGTTAGCACACTATTTTGTGCATAAACACAGGAATAATAGCCAAAAACTTACAGACACATGTGCACTGTATATGCAGAGGTATGGCTTCATATCCCATGGCTGTAGACATGACAGTGCTGCCTCTCTCTGTCTTCTCCTGGGAAAGGCAGCTTCAGAGTCTTCACACACCCTCAATCTATGTGCAGTGCACACAGGCACATCCTGCTCAACGATCAAACAGAGTTCTTCCTGTGGTGTAGCGCGCCACCCCTGTTGGGACAAACTCCCCCTGGGTCACTGTGTGCATACATGCTGCACAGTATGGACATGACTACCAGAGCTTAGGCAGAATTGTTAGCAATAAAGCTATGTTATTAAAAATCCAATATTATGTGAGCCTAATATGATTGTAGCGCAATGCTGGCTTATGAGCATGTAAATGGTGTTGTGAGGGACTAGTTTACATTGCTGTTATTATTTTCTGGGCTTAAATGACACAATATAATCTTTGCTTGGCCATCTAGAGTAAATCGCTTTCCTTTGTTCATAAAAACACAATTTCCAATAAAAAGTTTTGAGGTTATTGCTGCTTGAAAGTGTATTATCTGAGAAGTTGACCAAGTTGACAAGCAGGTTGAAGGTAGTCTACTTTATTATAGGAAATTTAATGAAAGTCATTTTTACCTGAAATGAATTAGAATTAAATTTCTAATTAGCTTGGTGATGCACCTGCATCTGAGTTGGTCTACATGCTGAACCAAAGCCCAACTCACAATTTCTTGATGCAACCAAATAAAAATAACAAAAAGAGCCACTCTATCCCTTATCGCTTTGGTTATTTCAAACTGTACATAAAGGGAGAGTACTAAGGTCCAGAAAGGTTATCACTTGCTATAGAACATTTTTAAGTTTTCATTTTAGGAATTTATTTTATAGGTTTATTAAACACAATGTAATGGATTACAAAGATTTCTTTCTGTTTTGCAATTCCATAACATTAATTTTTGCTTTTCTTTTTGTTTGTTAGTTTTTTTTAAATACTGAATAATTTTGTTGTGGATGTCCTGTAGCTCACATAGTCAGACTGCTTCCTTGATGTCTAATTTGTTGAGATGCATCCTGCATGTGCCAAATATGTACATGTGGGGTGACCAGTTCACCACTTATCTGTTCTTCTCAGTTTCTGGTGTCAGAATGGGCTTAACAGCTGAAAGGAAGATGGGCAGAGAGGATTCCTGAGTGTCTGTGAGCACCATGTGACCTGTCAGTGGTTATGGCTCAAAATGTTTTTTTTCACATGCATGTATGGCTGCATTTGCATGTGCGTGTTTGTGTGCATGTCTCAGACACCAGATTTGATCTTTGCAAAGGCTAACATCTGTCGCCTGTCATTTTAGAAAGATTGATGACAGCTACCAGAATGGAGAAGTGAAAAGAAGGAGAAGGAACAGGGTGAGGCAGTGATGGTAGAAGAGGAGGAGAGAGCAAGACCTGTTGGAGAAAATAGACAGGTTTTGAAGGTGGATTAGTTAATCTAGATCAATTGTGGACTGCGTAAGTAAAGTCAAGCAATGTGTTGCCTTGTTGGTTGTGGCAGAAATGTCGTATTTCAACCAATCTTATCTAATATTTAGCATTAAGGTTAACTTCAGACAGGAGAAGCACTGCTAATTAGATTGGTAGTTTGTTTGTTTTCTACGTTTTAGCTTATTGCCATTGTACTTTGTACATTGTATTGTTATAGTTAGAGACCACGGAGGTTTTTCCTGAAGAAGTCGACTTCAGGTGAACAAAGAGTAATGAAAGACAGCCAAGTGAGATTGTGGCCACTATAAGTGGGGCAAGGAAAGAGATACCATACCATACCAACTTTATTTATGAAGCACTTTTTACACCGACAGGACCAAAGTGCTGTACACAATCATAAATA
>CAEFZX010002100.1:0-105674 GCA_903066825.1 Alfaro cultratus | reverse complement strand
GCTTTTCTTTTTCGATTGTTGATGCGAAAACTTTCTGCCGGTCTGCTAGTCCACAATGTAGTCTGGCACTACATTAGCATGTGCTTACTAATGCATGTACATTTGCTTGTGTTTGTGAGGCGGCCACACATGGTAGCCGTGCTATGACGTAGAATGGGCATCAGCCAATGAAACACGGCCCCTATGGTAAGGTCCATTCCAGCAGATGTGCAGTTCCACCTGGTGTTTGCTAATGATAATTTCTGCTGCTGCTAGTCTAGAGGAGCTGAGTGGGGGAGGGATGTTCGACTGGGGAATGAAGCTCAAAGGTGGAGCCTTGTTTGAAGAAGTGTTAAGGCTCTAAATGGCTGCCATGGAGGATTCAAGGATTTCTCAAACATACATGAATGAGTCAAAGCAACACTCCACTTCCATTTGATGAGGGAATTGAATTGTACCATGATATAAAGCTCAAATAAGTCATATTTTTCTTTGCATAAAACACCCCTTTAAATTTCCCTTATTAAGCTTTTTTTGCTAGTTCAAATGTTTTTGTGTTTTATAAGGGATTAAAAAATAATGCCTGTAGTCACTTAATTTATGACTGTTTAATAAAATTGCTACCTTATCACAAGATCCCTTTAAAGTTTAAAAGAAAAGGTAACCTCTGTTTTATTAAAGCACCTCCTTGTGCTGTGTTTTCTTATAGCTTCCTGATCCCCAGGTCCATCATCTAAAAACCTCACGTTCAATTGAGCCACCCCATCTGCGGTCTTTGCTATTCGTTTGACCCCCTTCTGGTGCATAGCTCTGTTAGCCAAGTGTGAGACTCAAGGCTTGTGTTTCTGGCTGCACCATTAGCTAATCTATATGCTAATGAGGAGATGATAATCAATGAGGTTTGCGCATGGTTGGCCCCAATCAATTCTACATTGCACTGGCAAATGACTCAAATAGCTCCATTTCATACAGGGTGGTGGTTGCTAATGTTCTGGGGCAGACCATAAGTATGCCATTATCCCCGGGTTTCCTCTTCTCTATCTCACCAGAATGAATTCTGATGTCATTTAAGACTAGTTTAAATTCAGCTTGAAAGCTATTTTATTTTACCTTTTTAATATGTGGCTTTCAGGGACTGCTGTTTTGCATTTTATTTATGTACCTCCTATGAATAGATGCTAGTTCTCTGCTGTGATCTGACTCACATATTCTTCATAAGTTCTGATTCATACTCGTATTGTGTTTTGGAATAAATGGTGATAATTCACTGGGAAGCTGCTAAATTGTGATAAACATTTGGTCTACCTTTTTTTTTTTCTTACCTTGAAAGAATCAAGTTTTCTGTTTAATATTAGCAAATCTGTTCCTCTGTATTTAATTTGTTCGTTTTAGGTAATCTATCCCCTTTACTGTTGCAGTTCTAATTCAGATATTTATATTAGCCAATGTAGGTTATAATTTTTTTTCCCAGCGTCAGCCAAAGTTGAAAGGTAAAAGATTTTTCTGATTTCTACTAGTAGAGAAAGATTTATTGAAATGTAGGCTTACGGCAATTGATTTATTTAAAATTGCAGCTTCATAAAAATAAATTGAAATAATGCTGGCCTGTTTTAATCAGTCAATGCATTCAGTGCAATAAAATTAATTCAGTATTCAGGCAACATTTGAGGGGGAGGATGATGGTAAGACATTACCATCATCCTCATTAGAGAGGTGCCCGTTGACCAATCCGCATGCTACTCTGCACGAGGATTCCACAAGCATCCCATTGGCTGTTGCTAGGCAACCACATAATCAGGGGGTCGGATGCTGGAATGACGAGCTGGCTGCGTGTTGGGGGTTGATGAGAGGGGCTCGGGGTTCTTGGATGTAGCACAGAAACAACCCTCACACGCGCTCATTCGTTCCCTCAGTCAGCCGACCAGCCTGTCACGCAGTCAGACAGACAAAGAGGAGCAGCATCCTGCAGGAGGACAGTGCGCTCCCGGGGGATGGGGCATCATACCCCTGCATCGCGTTGGGGGTGTCGGAGGAGGTAGGGAGCTTGAGGGCTGGGGGGCTTTTGTCTCGGCACCTCTGCACATTCGCATCCATCCTCATAGGCATATTTTCTCTGTGGGCATCCTGGCTTTTAAAGGAAGACTCCACATCAATTAGTGCAGAGAAGTTCTTTCTCATTGTGTGTTTTTTTTTTTTAATTAATTTATTTTTTAATGTGGGTCATCCGAGTTGTCCTATATGGAGGTGGAGGAGGGAGCCTGCCTGATGGAGCCTCAGCACTTCCTTATTGTGATGTGAGCTTTTAGAGGCAGCCAGTCTGTCTGACAGTCTTTCGTTATACTGCTGGATCCTCCAGACACAAAATTGACAGTCCCACGAGTAGATCAATATCTCCACATAAAAGTGCTCATAATGTAATATTATTGTTTTGACTCATAGTGCTTAGACTTTTCTATCAAGGATGTTAGTCCCCCCCTTTTAAAATGGCAGGTTTGTTTTTCTTTCCATCCATTTTAAAGCCACATTTCATATGTGAAAGCAGAATTTGATGAGAGTGGGGAGTGTTCTTCCATTGGATCCAGACATCCACTGATGGATGGGTGACTCTGCTCAGAGAGACAGCGGTATAAGCCGTCATTACCAGAGGGGATTCTCTGTCCTCTCCAGTCATATGGCGGCACAGTCTGGGATGCACGCTAATGATGCTAAAATACAGCCTGGCAGGTTTTTTTTCTGCAGCAGTGGTGCTTTGTTTATCATCGACGACTGATTGTCTGAATAGACTTTGCCCTTTATACGACCACAATGTAGACGCTAGGATGCAATTTAGCTTATAGAGTTTAAATACTTTTATTATTTAGTTATGGAGGCTCATTGGAGCCATTTAGTTCTTTTTAATGTTGAGGGGAATTAGTATTTTCCTTTGCAGCATAAGTGGAATATTTGCTTTGGTTGCTGCTCCTCCTGAAAGAATAGTGAGGAGTGAGAGGAAATGGCTCAGGATTTGCAGCATGACGGGAGCATAATTTATTTAATTACTTCCATCACACCCTCTTTTCACTCCAGCCCATTTAAATCCTCAGCCTGCACACTCAGCCTTCCCTCCTCACTTTCTCTTAGCTCCTTGACATATAAGTTAACGTGATCACCTCTGACCTTTAAGTCTAGCAGATCCAATCTATTGCTTAAGTTTCTGACTTAAACAATTAAGGTTGACAGACAACATTTTTCTTCTAATGCCTAGAAATGCAAAAAGCACCTAAAGAGGTTCAAAACAGGAGATGAAGCTTCCTTGTATGGTGTGTTGCAGTGTTGCAAGATGCTGGGGATCTACTAGAGCTGGTGTGCTGTTGTTGATATTTTCTTTCTGACATTCATATTATGCTAAATCAAGGATTAATTTCTAAACATTCTCACACTTAAAGAGAAAATGTTTAATGAAAGCTTTTTTTGTCTATTGTAACTTTTATTAGATGTAAAAAATATATATATATTCTTTACAAAAACTTGCTTATTTTTCAGAGCCTTATGTATAGACTTGACAAAACTAGATATCATGCCTGAAGAAAGCTGCTTTCTCTGTTTGCATCTTCACATGTTGTGCTGAGGCTTGGTTCATATCATCTGTCGAGAGCTCACAACCCATTTTCTCTGGCATTAATAAATAAAACAAAACCAAGCCTTAAAAGACTTTTATAAAAGAAGCAGTAATTATTTCTTCTAATGTGGTGAAAGAAAAGGCACAAAAAATTTAAAGTCTTAAAGTTTTTAATTCTACTGTTTTAATGTACTAAAGTTTCTGTATACCACCATTATTGATTTATTAGACTCAAGCCAGAAGCCGGAAAAATGTTTATTTAGGGTTTTTAAATATATGCTCATTTTTATGAACATTCATACTTTATTACCTTCCTACATTGCATTTCTGTAGCTTTGTTGTACAAAATCTCTTAAAAATTTGAAATTACAAATGTATTTTTCCGTGATCAGATTTTAAACATGACCCCTTATTTGAAAAGTCATCTCATCCCTATGGATAATTTTTAATTTTGTGAACATTTACACAGGATTTAACTTGGACAGGTCTTTAAGCAAACTAAGTCATCAACCAGAATGTCTTGAAAGTGAACATATGTAAACGATGAACAAGTATCAGTACGGCAGGAATAAGGTTTAGAGGCACACCTCAAAAAACAACCCACAGAACAAACTAGTAAAACATGTAAAACAGCTTCTTCTGCTGAACCTGATCCAATTAACAAAAGTGAGAAAAGTAGCATAGCTGAAAAAATTAAACATTGAACCAGCAGTGTTTTCTTTTATCTGCAAGTAAAATTTGACCTACAGATGGATATGATTCCAGAAAAAAAGAATATATAAATGACCATGTTTCCCAACAGGGGTTTTAACAGGAAGGGCTTGTGAAACTTTGCATTGTCACTGTAACTGACAGCAGGATCCAATATTGATTTTAAAATGTTCCATAACTTGATTCGAAAATCACATAGTGTAATTTTCTTAGTTATTTTTTGTTAAAAATGAATAATGGTTAGATTTTTAAAAACTTTAAAATGCAACGCAATGGATGCTTCAAGTAGCTCATTTATTCTGCATGCCAATAATTTGATTGATCAGCAGAATAGATTATGACGCTCACACCTGATATAGAAGTTGGTGGCTGAGGTGCTAGAGCTGATGGGGCATATGGCTGGGACATTTGAGATGATAAAGATGGGAGTAGTGGGGAAAAAAGTGGTTTAATTGCAACTGATTTCCTCATTGCCGTATTTAGCAATGTTACACAAGCATTTTAGCTAATACCCTCCAGTAATAATTCATATAAAGCCATCATATCGAAGAGACCTTAGCATTTCTGGCTCAGTTCTGGCTCTTTATTGTGTTTCAATACAACATCCAAATTTAAACATGCAATACTTTAAATTTTCCATTAACAACTGAATCTGCTGGCTTTAGTTAAAAAAACAACTTTTATCTTGAAGACAAGCACTGACCTTTCTTGTTGGATAGGTACATTGGCTTCCTAATCAGTTTTTACTAAAAAGAGAAAATATCTTCCCTGAATAAGAAGATTAATTTTTGTCCAATGTTCTACATTGTTTGTCTGTTTCCAATGTTTCATGTCTTCTACACTGAGGATATACCTGCCATGTTCTGATGGTTTTTAGATCAGAGGTTTGCGTATTTCTTGCAATTTTTTCACAATTTTTCAAAGTTTGTGTTCAAGGGAAGTATTGTGTGAGCTGGCTTTTTTTCCCCCTCATGCACTTCCCTTTTTTCTGTCTTCCAGGCACAGGAGAGCCATTCAGAGGAGCCGGGGGTCAAAGGTGAGAAGAGCAGAGGGCACCATGGAGAGTGAACCTGGGGCCCCTGCCTCCACCGCTGGCAGCACTGGGACAGTTTCCACAACCAGCAGCTCCTCCACCTCCACTCCTGCCACAACCAGCAGCTCCTCCAGCGCCGTAGCTGTTAGCGCTAGTGCTTCTACCTCTACTACCACTGTTTCTACCACCTCAGGCAACATCAACAGTGTTAGCAGTAGTAGTAACAGTAGTGGTAGCGTTACGAGCAGTAGTTCCAGTAACAGCACTTCAGCAGGAAGACAGGCGGTGCGACAGATATCAATTTATAGTGAGATGCCCGACCGACAAACAGTTCAGGTGAGCAATTTGGAGTTGAAACAGAATCACTTATTTGTGTGGGCATACTTTCTTCACTCTACCGCCATCTGTTGGTTCTTTTTTTATATTTGAACATACTCTTTAATACTGCTTCAAATTGGAAATAAATGACAGGGGGAAGAAGGAAACAGAGTGGCGCCTAACTGGATGAAGGAATGCTAATGGGCCTTAGGCGCTTTAGTGCTCTTGACCTTTTTACTGAAGGGCAAACCTCTACAAAGGCTTTGCCTATGCTTGAATGAGGGTTGCTCAACTTTCAGTGCTAATTCTTTGACAGCAGGTTTATTGTTTCACAGATCCCTCCTTTTTTTCCTTCCTTTTTTTGCACTGACATCTTAAAGTAAAACTTCAGTCACCAGTTTTTTTAGTATAGAAGATAACTGGTCATTAATGCTCAGTTAGAGCTGAGTTCATGAATGTATTTCATCTCTGCTAATTCACCTTAAGTGGTTGTGTGACACCATGAACCTCAGGTCAGCATGTTGTCTTGTTATCAGGCAACATAGTAGGATACTTGCACTTTAAACATTTAGTTCTTGTGTGTCAAGGTGGTGTTTAGTTTGCACATATTTAAGAACTGGATTTCTTAATTAGTGTTCTTTTTAAAAGTGACAGTCTGAAAAGTCTTCTGTATTTTTCTTACAGAGAAGTCTTATCAGTTGTCAAGACTACTGAAATCCTAAATTAAAAATGAGTTCAATTTTCAATTGGTGTTAGATAATTGAATTAGGGAAATGAAAAAGTAATGTCATTATTATTGTTTTTTGTCATTTTGTCTTTAGAACATCAGTAAAAAAACATTCTTTTTTCATTATTGGGGATATCTTCAAATTAGTTTTTCCCCAATCACGTAAGACCAGAAAAACTTTCATGTACTAACGTTTTTAAAAACGACTTATTAAAATGTTTGAAGTGGCAGTTTCTGTTGAATTTCCATATTTTGTGCCACAGAAGCTTTACTGTAGCCCCTTTCAGTTCATAGTTGCAATCTGTGGACAACATTTGCTCTTTATGCTCCAGCGATCACTTGAAAGCATTGACACGGAAAGTGAGATCATGCTCTCTTATCTTGCTCTGATACACTTTGGGAGGAAGTCCTAGAGTTATCCCGACCATTAAATGACAGGGTGGGAGACGATTGCATGACAAATGATGATGCAAACCAAATCATACAAACCGAAGAGGACAGCAGCACACACAACGCTGAGTTATCACAGACATAGAAAGGCTTTTGTGGAATATGTTTATCACTGTATGATGATATGACAACAACTTAATGTGCTTTTCTTTTCTATTAGGTTTACTTTGACATCCTGACTTAACTTTTTAAAAGACTCATCTCCTTTTTTTGCCTTTATATGCCTGAATAACTTTTACTTCCAGACAAACATAAAAACCCACTGAATTTAATCTTTTTTTTTCTGTTTTCCTTTTCCAACAGTTGACTATGGCCAATAGTTAGTTGAAGATTGCATTATAGCAAGGTTCATTATGTACATAATATTCTAAAAATAGGTTTATATTACCCTTAAAGACAATTGGTTCTTATTTTCAATGAGTGTTGCTGGGCTGGGAAACGTTAGGCCTCTACCCAGGTTTCTAAAATTTCTATTATTCTCTGACTTCATTTTGCAGGTTTTTCAGCAGGCGTTACACAGACAGCCAAACACAGCAGCACAGTACCTGCAGCAGATGTATGCTGCCCAGCAGCAGCATCTGATGTTGCAAACAGCAGCCCTGCAGCAGCACAGCCTCAGCACCGCCCAGCTGCAGAGCTTAGCGGCTGTTCAGCAGGTCAGCAAACCGTCCTCACCGGCATATGCTTGCGCATTTTCATATTTTGTTTAGTAACAAATACAAACTTTATTATACTTTATTGGGATTTTTTTTCTTTTTTGTTGAAGATACATATAAATTATGTCTAAATGGCTTATAGACATTAGGGTTGCATAAAATATTCATTGTGTACATAAATGGGTCCTATAAGCAAAGCCGGAACAACATTTATTTCAATTTGTTCCTATTAGGAGGGGAGGTTCTTTTTTGTATAGTGTCAAAAGGGAAATGTTATTGACCATACCAGTAATATTAATCTTAAGTATCTGTATTAGACCAAATTGTAATTTTGGTGCATCTGTAATAGTAATCCAGACTTTATTTTGGTAGTTTTTCTTTCAAAGTGAAAGACCCCTAATTTCCAATTTTAAAATGCTTATTTGAAGTCTAAATGTAAACTTGTTTTGACTAGTGGGTTAAAAAAAAGACCAGCAACAGCAAACCTTGAAACTGCAACCCTTTGATTACTGGTCCTGTTTTTGTTCAAGTGTAATGCAAATATATCACTAGTAATATGTCAGTCAGGTACCTTTTACTGTGTATTTTCCAGGTTTGTACTATTGTTGCTGTGGTGACCATTTAAGCTAAATTTTATGGATTGTAATTTCTATTAGTTTAGTTTTCTTTTTTGTGTAGTTAGAATATATTTAAGTTGATTTAGAACCTAAATTTGTAATTAGTTTTATATTTGGAGTTGTTTAGATTATGTTGCTAATTGTTAGACCCTCCCATTAATTTGAGTAATTAAGAACACACCGGGTGCTGGGTGGAGGGGGATTGTTTGGGTAAATGTTTGGTGTGTTGACGGGAGGTTGGGAAAATGATTTTTTGACCACTTTTTGTATCACATTATTTGGAACACTTTTAGAGCTTTAAATTGAGATTATTTTTTGTTTTTGACTAAGTTGTAAGTCACTTGAGTAATTATTTTTGTCACTATTAAAAAAAAAAAAAAAAAAAAGGTTGGAAGTGCGTTCAAATCAAAACCACCTGTTAACACCATGGCCTTTGTTGGAAATTTTGTTGGTTTTTTTTGGAAATGGAAGGCCACGACAGTTGCAATCATAATATGTGATAATATGAGGTGGAGGAGTACGTACGAATGCATGCCACACTTTTCAGATTAGGAGAAAAATAAAGAAATCATGAATCATTTTTTTTACTTCCATTTGTCAATTATGTTCTATTTTGTGTCTGATTATAATAAAGAATCTTACTGGTTGTTCTATAACAAATTGTTACACTTTTGCAGGGAGCTGCTGTCCATTCCTGCACTTCATACTGCTGTAGACCTGCCATAAGCCCTGTTTCAGAAACTGAACCTTACTTTGTCCTCTCATCTCTTTTATGCTTTATGACAGGCCAGTATTGCAGCTGGCAGGCAAAGCTCCTCACAGAATGGCACGTCATCTCAGCAAACAGGGTCTACTCAAGCTACAGTAAGTGCAGTTGTTAGTTTTGAGCTTGTTGCTTAAAAGCTTTTTAAAGTTTAGATTAATGTCTGGTTAGATCATCTTGGACACAAAGTGATGCCAGGAACCTGGAGCTTTCATTTCTGTCTAATGTTAACAAACTGCTTTACTTTTGAAAAAATTTAATTTACTTGTAAGTGTATTTAGAATATAAGCTGTCTCTTTAAATGTGAAGTGCTGAATTAAGAAAATTTGTTGTGCTAATATCATCAGAGGCATGAAGGTCTATAAAATAATAATGCTGTTAATTCCTTCCCAAAGATCAACCTGACCACATCCCCGGCGGCGGCTCAGTTGATCAGTCGGGCCCAGAACATAAGCTCCACCCCCACCAGTATTTCCCAGCAAGCTGTTCTGCTCGGCAGCCAGTCCACTCTCACGCCCAGCCAGGCCCAGATGTACCTGCGGCAGCAGATGGTGAGAGCAGAGAGACGAGGAGCAGCGCCTCTGGCACATTTACACAAGCTTCAAACATTCATTAGTAAAACACACTCATAAACTGCCTTTGAGACAAAGTTTTTGGATCCCTATAAAATGGTAACACTCCAGATGTGGCTGTAGTACAGTGTGTGGAGCTGTGGTCCCTAAAAAGAACAGTTTAGGAAGACAAATTTGCACATGTGTGGGATTATCAGAGGTATCTGTCATGTTATTACACAAAAAACACAGATCAAATGTTTGAAACTGTGTGAAAATACTTTCTTAATCCCCAATGGAAATTAAATGTTACATCGCAGACTGTCCAGATGTCTTAGTGGAGCCATTGTAGACAGAAAGGTTCAGTAGAGCTTTTCTGCAGCAGTCTGTCTCACAACAGCTCTGAAGAAGCTGGGCTGAATATGTGGTGTGACAGTCTCCTGAAGAGGATGCTCATGGTTGTCCACTAAGCTCTTTATTTTATGAATCCTTCTTTGAACTCTCTGGTTGCAAAGAAGGTCTGGTCTTTGCACGATAATCTCTAGACGTTCTGGTCTAGAGCAGAATCATCCTTCTTTATCATCTTCTTAAGCTTCTTTAAGTCACTGTCTCTAATGGTGCTAATCAAACAGATGAAGAAGGTTACACGACTTGCCTCAACAGGCTTATTCAATATCTCATAAACTTGACTTTCTCAAGAAGTACAGTCTGCTCTATCCCTTCTTTTAAAAACCTTCACTATTGATTTTTCCAGTCCAGTCTGTTGTCCAGGTGAACATGCAATTATTTCCCCCATGATGGAAATAGTATTTGATATTCTCCCATTTCCCTTGAAATCTACAATAATCTGTCTTTGTAATAGTCACATTCAAATGAGATGATTATTTTTACACCATTCCACAAAGCGGTCCACCAGTTGTCTGTACTCAGACAGTATCTGAAGAAATACTGAATATTTCTACAGATAGGATTCATCTCTTGTACTGGAAATCTGATGTGTGCAGAGTGAAAGGGAATGGAGAGAGTACAGTTCTTTATTGTCTTTTTTGCTGCTGACTACCCGGTCAGACAGACACACAATCATTTTAGTGTTTACAAACTATAGTCGGTCTGTCAGGTAGTCATTTATCCAAGTGATTGTGGGAGCATTCATCTTCCACACCGAGCAACAGATTTAAAGTTGTGCCTCCTCACTGTTTCTAATCTTGACCTTAAGTGGCTGTAACTATGGATCATAACAACTCTCTGAAGATAAAAAACATAACAGCATTACAACTGTCTCCAAATCCAGTTTGAAAAATCTTTCAGAAAACAATGTAGCAACCAGGAAAAGGGGGAGGAAAGTTATTAAGACAATTGAATTACACAGAATGTGTCAAAGCTATTCTGACAAGCTGCCACATTGTGTTTTAGAATTTTAGAATGAGAGTGCCACACAAACCTCCTCACACAATCGCACATCGATTAATAAGAGCAACCTGGGAAGATTGTGTTCCTCTCCGGAAAAGGGCTTTTCGGTTTCAGCTGTGAGCTCTGTCCATCAGACAATCAGAGCGCGTACCACTTACAGTCTAATTAAAAAACAGTTAAGGAAATATATCACATCAGATCTACCAATATTTTGAATAATAAGTACCTACTCCTAACCACACCATGCAACCAACTGTGTTTTTCCATCTAGATGGATTAATTAGTTTTAATTACTTATACCTTTTGGAATAATACATTTTTTTTTTGTGTTTATTGTTTGCGTTTATTGACAAAAATGTTTGTAGTTAAGTCATTTTAACCTTGTTTGTGTAGCTTTTGTTTGTTTTTAGCAAGACAAATTGAGGATTATCCAGGGACAACAGATGAAAAATAGCCATTTGGCTAATTCTGTTTCATTTGCAGAAATGTAAATTGATGTGCATTGTCCCTATCAAATAATTTACTTTAAATGTGACTATGCATAGATTCACTTAATATATGGTCAAATGATTACAAATTTTAGTTGTTTCTTACCCTTGAGAATAAAGCCAGAAGAAAACAGAACATTTTTCTTACGGTTTTGTCTCCATTTTGCAGTTTATGATTTAATTCACTCTCACAATGTTTTATTTTTTTTTTATTTTAATTTTCAGTTCTGATTTAAATTTTTTATGTGTTGCTCTTTACAGGCTCAGCAGAGTAACCTGGTGCAGGTGGCCAGGAGTCTGAGTCGGGCCGTTCCCCTGTCCCCACAGCTCATCTTCACCCCAGCTGCTACAGTAACTGCTGTTCAGTCTGACAGCACCGCACAAGCCTCCTCACAGGTAGACTGACTTTACCGGATTATAATAAATAATATTCCAGTCAGTTGACATCATATTTGTTAAACTATTTATTAAAGGAAGTTAACACGTTTCCACGTTTAACAGAATAATGGTTTGAAATATAAAATCATATTGTTTAAACTTCTTTAAAAAGTGATTGAATATCTTGTTTTCTTTGCCATCCTTTTAGAATAGAGTTCTTCAAAAAACATTAAACTACAGACATAATTTGCTCAATGCTCATTCATGTCTTTGTCTTAAGAACCAGGTGCAGAACTTGGCTATTCGTGGCCAGCAGGGGGCGACCACGTCCTCCTCTCAGACTCAGACCCTTCCACTGAGCTTGAAGCAGAGTCCGGTACCCATCCAGCCTGCTTCACTCATCAAGAATCCCAGCCAAGGGACCCAGACCTCCTCGGGGGTGAAGTCCAGTTCATCTGACAGCCCACCAGATGGAGGAAAGAAAGGAGATGGTCAAGCGGTCACAGAAGTTCGAGCTATAAATATGAGCCGCAGCATCACAGCTGTGAGTGCTCAGCCTCTTATTGCACCAGGTAAGTGGAGGTTCTCTTTAAAACCTAATATCAAAGTCTATCAGAACTTTATTTTACCTTTCTTTTATCACAGGACATTATTTGTATCCATTCTTAATTTGTCATTGGAAGTTCTTCTTTTTATTTGCAGACATGTACATTAAAATGTTAAATTGCCTACCAGCTGCTTCATGCCACGTTTTGTAATTGCTGCTCGTTTCAAGCCTAAAATAAACCTGAGATTCCAAGCAGCTGTCAGATACACACCAGAAATGCAATGTTGTGATTGCATTAAGATTTTGTAAGAAAGTATCAAGACTTTTTTTGTTTCCACTATTTTCTTTGATTGTGACATGTCAGGGCTTGCACCAGAAATCCATTCATTCACTAAAAGATCAAACAAGGCATGTTGTAGATGTTTTAGTTTGTTAAGAAGTCTGGCTAGAACACATAAAAGCAACCAAACGTTTAGCAGTGATTTTTTCTTTCTTACGATGCAAATTACATCAAATTAAGTCATGCTTTTCAGATTCATTTTCTCATCTAAGAGGGGTTTATTTCGAAAATACAGTTAATTGTATCATTTGTGCACAAGTGACCAAATCTTATGTATGAGTTGAAGTGTAATGCAGACTAAATGCTGCTTTAATGCACAGTATTGTTGCCGTCTGCCTCAAACGCTCAAACGTGTTTGCATGTTTTCTTTTTTTGGATTGTGACGAGAGTGGGAGTCGGATTATCCGAGCGTGTCAGTGCACAACTGTGCGTTGCTTTGTTTCAATAATGGATTCACGCAAAATGAAAGGGAGGATAGAAGCTGGAAATCTGGCTGCATGCTGTCTGGTAAAAGAAATGAACTTGGGTTGCCATGGCAGCAGGCCACAAGGGACAGGTGTGCACATGAGATGCTGGGGAGTTAATACGGTGAACAGAAGCAGCGGCAAGGCAGTTTTATTCGTATAGCACATTTTCATCAACAAGGCAATTCAAAGTGTTTTGGATTATTAGAAGGAAAATAACGCAAAACAAATGAGGAAAAATTATGATATGATGAAAAACAGATGACAGTTCATGATGTTCCAGGGTTATTGATCAAAGGCAGCTCTAAACAGGTGGGGTTTTAGCCTTGATTTCAGCCGTTTTGTGAAAGATTTGTGGTGCATAGAAACTGAATGATACTTCTCTGTGTTTAGTTCTGGTTCTGGGGATGCAGAGTAGACTTGAATCAGAAGGGCTGAGTGGCCTGGATGGTTAACAAAACAACAGATCATATTGAAGCTCTCCCATACTTTATCCAAAGCATCAAAATTGGCTTCCATTGACGTAGCTGCGTCGCAAAAAAAAATATTCCGTCATCCGCTGTCCCTTCTCGACACCAAGCTCGGATCGAACTATTTCCCACAGAGTACTGTATTGTATGATGTGTTGTATGATTGGTCCAACGTTTTTGGAGATATTTTATGCAGAAATGCTCTCGGACAGCAATGTTAACATTTCGCTTCAACTATGTAGTTTTTGTATTCACAGGCGAAACATGAATACTTTTTAGGAGCATTTATCAAACACGGTGAAGAATTGCATACATTTGTACGATTCTTCACAAAATACTAACAAAGATTGTCAAATTGCTAAAAAAAATCCTGGATTGAAAATACAAAGTGGTTGTCCACGTTTGTAGAAAGGTATATCCAGGCTTCATCGACTTGGAATGAAGTTTGGAAGAGCCTTTAGAAAACCGGGCAGAGAGACATTGGAGTCTGTGATATGATCTTTAACTGTTATGATCAATGGAGGAGATGATTTGAACTTCCCCCTTCTCTCTCTGCTCTTTGGTCTTGTTCTGCTTCCATGAAACATCCTTTTCAACTCCTATGAGATTTGTCATAGTTCAGGTATTGTTTAAGCTTTTCAGATGCTAATCTGCTGCTCCCGGTTGTAAATAAAAAACTTTGTTTCCACGGTTATACATCATAGCATTTGTTAAAAAAGTGAGCGCAAAATGCAAAAATCCTTCCATTTGCACAGCATCCAAAACCAGAGGAAATGATTGTCCAAAAACAACAATGCTTCAACCAAAAATAATTAGATTACACATGGATTGTACTGGACAAGGAAAAAACACTGGAAAATACTCCATCATTACATCTTTAGGAATTGCACACTAGCAGCCTTTTTAGAGTGACTCAGTTTCTTGTTATGCATCTTTTTTTCTGTTTTTTTTTCCTCCCCCAACTTTAACATGATTTCAGAGTCCTCTACACTAAGCCATCATATTGCATTGCCTGCTGTTGCTGTGTTGTAGTTGTAGGTTGCAGTGTGTTTGATGACATTAAGCCAATGTGGCAGCCAATGAGAATGTGGAAACTCAGGGATTTTCCAGAGCTGCAAATACTGAATGGAATGTATACTGTTCTCAGTTTCCGGACATTGCACAACAGCCGTACAACTGTTAATCACAGTTGTACGGCTATTAAAATACTCCTTTTGGGGGAGTTGGACTCACTGCTGCATAAAATGGATTGTATGATTTGCATGTGTGTGGGCGTTTGAAGGGAGCGGCATCATTGCAGACATTAATCCAAAATATTCGCGGAGAAATGGTTTTTGCTTCTCTTCCGAGACTTCTCATTAAAGGGTTGACAGAGTTGTCAGAATATATTGAGAGAGCAGATTGAATCTGGCAGGTACCGATTCAGAAATCCTCCTACTTTACTCATACAGTGCCTGGGAATCTCGTGACTAAGCGAGCGTCTGTTTGATTCCAGAACAGTTCTTGCAGGCGCTCTTTGTTTTGAGAAAAAATAATCAATGTCCAGTGGCAGGGTACTGTTTTGACGTGTGTGAACCACATTAAGGAAACGACCCACAAAGCAAATGGACCGTTGGCAGGCATAGAGTCCAAAATGACGGAGCAGACGCAGATGGATCTGACTAATAGTCTTTTTTGCAGCCCTGTTGGACCCTATATGATCCTATATCATGCTTTGAACATCTCACATGTTTAATTCATCATCTAAAACTGGAAGTGAAGTTTGGCACAACTGCAAACTTACCAATAACTTGCTTTTCACTTAAACTGACAGGTTGGCAAGGACAGTGTGAATAAGAAAAAAACCTAAGAAGCCTCTTGTAAAATTATTATCTTGCACTTCAGTGCTTTGGCCTAAGTATGAGAGTTGGAAGAAGAGAGACATAGGAAGTCCTATTTCCTATTGCTGAACTGGGCCAAATTCAACTATTTGGCTCACATACAAAAGACGAAGACGGAGAAGTTGGTTAGCGTTGATTGTAAGATGGATGGTGTTAAATGTAGGACAACCCTGATGGGAAACCCGTTAGCAGCTGCAAAAGACTTTAAACTGATGCAGAAAACATTACGATGGGATGATTTAGATCCAAGCAAATGTGTGTTAAAATGATCCAAAGTCCAGACCTATTTGCAAATGAAAATCAGTTATAAAACTTTACATTTAGAGATTAGACACTGTCAAACAAATCTAATCAATCTTATAAGCTTGAGGTTTTTTGGCAAAGAAGAAAAAAAGCAGAGACTTTACTCTCTAAATGTGCAAAGCTGGTAGAGATATAACCCAAAAGATTTTGAGCTGTAATGGCAGAGAGGTGGGGTTTTGCACACTCTTAGGGGACGTCTACATATGTAGACCACATTTTTCAGATTTTCATTCGTAAAAAAAAAAAGCAGTTCATTTCACTGAACAATTATGCACTTCTTTGCATTAAAAAAATAAAACAATATGAAGTAGAATGAATATTGTTGTTGTAATGTGTAATGCACTGTATATTCTGTCTTGTTAACTCAACAACTTTCCACCAGTTTGTTTTTAGTTTGCAGAACATTTCTCGAAAATAAATGTTCTGGAACAATCTCAAATTAAAAAAAGAACCAGGATTAGTTGAACATGTTCGGCTAAATATGTTGCAATTTTCCTACTATCAAAACAATTGCTGTTTGTGATACGCCAAAACTCATAACTACTTCAAAAATGTACATCTTTTGTTATATTTTTCATCTATGGAGGTTGGCATTTTTTCACCGATGGTTGACGATGCATAATGGTCCTTTCTGAGTAAACACAGGAAGGCTAACTTTACCCGAGTAGTTGTTTATCATATTGCGTTTGACTGGTGTAATTTTAGATAATGCCACACTGTGTCACTATTGGCTGTACTTTAAAAAAAATGTAATAAAAATTAAGGCGAATCTGGATTTCCCACAAGAAAGAAAGGGGCGCAGTGCGAGAGCCGGAGTGGAACACAACTTCCGCAGGACCTAATCTGTACCGAGGACATTTCTCCAGAACACTTTGAGTCATTTAAGGCTCTAACAGGTGATCGTTACCTTAACGAGCTAAAAATAAATGCCGTGCTGATGCAGGCAGAGCTGGACGCTCTTTGCTAATTGAGGAGCTATACTGCCTGTGGTACTGACATCACCAATCCGACCGGACCCATGGAGGTCCGGTGTCGGTGGTAACAAAGTCCGGTGTCGCTGTTTCCATCACACCGGGCTCTAAACACCATAGCTGCTGCCGAACCGGACACAGCGCTACAGACGCTTGGAGAAACATGGTCCTCCTCATCTTCATCACCTCTTGTGATTTCTACCTTCCGATGGATTTCAAAGAGCTCAGGTTCAAATTAAAAAGGTTGAATATCGTTACTCATCACTTTTTTTGCTGGAGAAGCCAGGCAGTTATTTTTTTTTCTTCTTCTTTTTTTTTTTTTTAAGGCGGTTAGCAAGCAACATACTGATGTACATTACCGCCGTCTACTGGTGTGGAGGGGCCAGGCAGTTGGACCGTTACACGTCATTTACCCAGAATGTATTGCAGCGGCATTCCTGTGACAATATTTTATTAAAATTTACAAAAACTAAATAACCTACAGTATTATTACTGTATTGTTTTTACATCTAAAATAAATATTTCCCAAATAAGGTCTATTTTTATAACTAATTGTGGATCCCTTTAAGATGAAATACACTTTATCACAGACATATGTTAAATCACATTACTATGTAAATTACTGTTTGTACTGATGACAATATTTTTTCTAAAAGACAGAAATGCTTTTGTTATTGTTGGTATTCCATGGGCTTTGCTACAGAACTGGTGGATGTTCATTATGCTCTACATTGCTTTCAATTTTAAATTACCATCTATTTATTTGCGCAGTTGTTTGTATCCATCCACGCTAAGCTCACAGTCATATTCCTCTAATTCATTCTAAATATTCACTTAAGGTTCTCCATGTTCGCCACAGCTACCTCCATCTTCTGTCAGCGGGTTCCCCCATCTCGCCATGTGAGAAAGAAAACATTTTCCAGCCCATTGTATCGTATTAAAACCCATATAGACATGCCAACTCTGTTGGATAGGACAAGAAAAAAAACATCTATATTTTCCACAGCAGGATACAGACTGCGGTTAATGCCTCACAGGGGAACTTTGAAACCAGATGGAGCCGATCCCACACAAAGCATTGTGAAAAGAACAGAGAGAGGAGGGTGGTACGAGGGGGATCTGGGACAATCGCTGATTAACTTGGCAATTTTCCACTCTCAGATTTATTGTGAAGGTTTATCAACATGATGCGGCACACCTCCATGTTCACACAGGTTGTACAGCAGGCGCGACCAAGCAGCACTTTGGAGTAGTAAGTCATTTCTTGATTGGGTTTAGTAGTAGCACCATGGTTATTAGGTTTAATGTTTCCTAGGGGATTTGCTGGAGATCAAAGTGGAGGGCGAGAAGTTGGGGCCTACAGACTCTATAAAGGTGTCACAGACAGTTGGCTCAGCGGGTTTCTTCCTGAGGTCTTTCTAATATTAGAGCAGCCCGAGGCTACTTCCGCAGAACACCATCCCATTTTCACATGTTGCCACAATACAAGATTGATGTGCTGTGTCTCTGGCTTCAGGGCAAGTTATGATCTCAGGATGCCTCTTCACCTACAATGCACAGACAGGTGCTGACAGGCCGTTTTGAGACAATTTGTGGGTAATGGTCAGGTCAAAACCCAGCATTGGATTTGTTGGTGGACCTTTCAACATGCTCTTATTATTACATCTTGTCAACAGGGGGACACACAGGTGAAGGCAGCACTACAAAATGAGATTGTTTGTACAAACCTCTATATTTTTCACTGTCTGAGCCTGAGGCAAAGTGCTGCAATTCACTTTCCGCTTCCTCCTCACATTTTCTCAACTGTAATTGCTTTGCAACTCATCAAAGGTGGTGGATAATGCCCTGTAGATAGAGGGAGAAAGGGTAAGGTGTCTTTGTTTACACGCTTTAAACCCATTTTTAAAAGTAAAACCAACTTTTTTATATATATATTAATGTGAAACAAAAGGATCTATGGAAGAAATTGTAATAAGAAGTTAGTGAAACCTTTTTCCTTTAAATTTCTACAAACTTAAGTGCTTAATGTTTGGGACAGAACAGAGGTGCCTGAAGGAGCTGTTGTTCTTTTTCCAGCGTACACCCAGATCCAGCCTCATTCACTGGTTCAGCAGCACAAACAGCAGCAGCAGTTTGTGGTCCAACAGAGCCAAGGTTCCCAAAGGACGAGTGGCCAGCTGCTGCAAACTGCCTCCATTCAGCCGTCACAGCACCCCGTGCCTGTTCTTCCCAAACCTGCGCCTCACCAGCCCTCCGCTCCTAGCCAGCAGGCCACCATCTTCCACTCCACCCTCAGCTCCCACGCTCTTCACTCCCCACTCAACCAAGCCAAAGCCCAGCCAGTCCAACTCACTGCCATCAACCTGCAAATACAGCCAGCGGTATGTAATTTGTAGACCTACTACTAATTACTCACTACATTCCTTTTCTGCCGCATGTGAAAGAATGAGAGATTAATTTATGTACTATTTATTGTACAATTTTAGTAAAACTCAAATTACACCCTCTACCAGTTTAAGGGTTTGAAATGATCAGAAAACAATGACATTTATCAGATCTTAATCTGGAACACAGATGTGTAGCAACTCAGTGACAGGGAGGAAATACATCATCAGCAAACTTGAAGAAGCAATCATTGCTGTCCATCAATCTGGGAAGGATTATAAGGTAATGTCCAAATAACATGGAATCTATTGTTGGATTAAAACAATTCTAAACCTAGAATAGACCAAATCATCTTCATTATATCCTGGTTTGTAAACCTTGAGACTAAAAGAAAATGTACTTTATTTTTGCATTGATTTTTACATTACCACATATGGGAGATCTAATAATTTGGTTTCCTAATAATGCAAAAAAAATAAATTCCACAAACAGCTAATCCTCTAGTTCTATGTGGTGGTTTTCGTTCTGACTCTAGATAAACCGTTATTAGGGTTCCATCGTGTAAAAAAAAGTATGGAGTTAATTTGGGTATTTCCCGAATCTGGATTTGTATGGAAAAATAAATATAGTATGAAAAATTATATTTTAAGACTGCTCACTAACATTGTCTATTCTCATCCCTCCCTCATGTCATTTACTTGTTTGTGACCTTCCTTCCTTGTGTCTAATTTCTCAAGTGTCCTAACTTTCACTCTCTCTCCCTTTTGTCTTTTCACTCTTCCACCTGTCCTTCCTTCCTTGTTCTTCCCTTTTTCTGTCCCTCTTTGTGTTAATCTTTCCTTATTTCCTGGTATTTCTTTAATCTTTCAGTTATTTTATTACTTCTCTCCTTCCTTCCTGTCTTGTGTTCCTTCCCTCCTCCTGTTTTTGTACCGTTCCTCTATATGCAAATTTCATATGGAAGCGCCTCATGTAACAATGCCTACCATCAATTCATGAGTCTTTGTATTTATGTTGAAAAATATTTTTTTTAACACAAAAGGGATGGAGGAGATCTGTGTTATGGCAAATATCCCTCACTCACTGTTAAAAATAATCAACTAGAGGTTATCATAATATTCTACAGTCATTTCTAAAATGATATTTTTCATCCGGAAAGATTTTTTTTCTTGTACACGTCCTAAAATGTGTCTGCTTAAAAGTGCTAACAAGAGAAGCAATAGCTGTTGTTGCTACATCACATAGAGACTACATTTCTCCTTCAAGACACAAGTTTTGGGGGTAAAAGTCACTGAAATCTTCTGGGTCATCAGATTCTTGTTGTAATATTCCCCTTGTGGATTTTTGCTCTCTAAGATTATCCCTAAATCTCTTAGTTTCTGTTCTCACATTTGCACTCCTTCTTATTGTTCTTTCTGCCTCTTTTAGACCTCACGACCTGTCCAGGACAGTAAAGATAAGCCAACTTCATTAGTAGTTAAAGAGACAAGTCAAACCCCGTCCACTCAACAACAACAACAGCAGCAGCAGCTGCAACGACCTGCGTCTTCTCCATCACAGCCTTTCAAGCCTGGAGAACAGCCCAAAGTGAACGCTGCGACCCCACCTGTCCCAGCACAAGGTAAAAGCTCAGCAGAATTCACTATGATGGCCAAAACTTTTCCCAGTAAGCTGCTACTTGTCTTTTAAAAGGTTTTCAGTCAGAAATTATTCTGTTTTTGTTTTTGTGCATGTATGTTTTTAGGTTAAAATTGGAATGGGGGTGTGCTACTGGTGCTTATAAGTTTTTCTTGGGTATTAATTTACTTATATATATACTTGTATATTATGAATGATTTACATCAAGATTATGAGCCCAGATCTCAAATAGCAGATTATTTATTTCATTCCGAGACAACATTTTTATGAATGTCAGAGAGGCAAATCCACATTTGCCTCTCTGACATTTAAGTTTGGGTTTGGTTCAGCAATATACCATAGGGGCTGTTGATTGCTTGAGTCATGGTTTTTTTTTCCTTTCCATTTTGCAAGAGTGGACTTTATATCTTTGAATAATATGTGTGAAATCCAAAGAGCTGCATGTATAATTCAGTTAAACACTTTTAGCTGCTTTTATGCAGAAACCCCCAGATATTCAACTTCATCAGCCAAAAAACGAATTGCTGCAGTTTCAGAGTTGCTTCATTTTGTGCTAAATGTGCACTACTTAATTTTTTTAGATGGATAATTTAGATACAAAGTGGTCAGTAGTTTATTAGGGTTATGCAAAGATGATGATGCTGTAGTCAAATAGCTTAGCGTTTCTTTCAGACACTGTATTAACAACTGGGCCAACATGGAACTCATTGCAAAGTGAAGCCTGGCGTAAAACCCATGAAAAAAGAAAAAGGCTAAGAGAGTGGAGAGCTTTTAAAGTCACCTGTCTATCTACAAACCAGCCTGGTTTTATCATTACAATCAGCTTCTTTTTTCCCAGAGACAAAACTGACATTCTTATGCAACGTTGTGAGAAGGAATTTACACATTCTTATCATCAGGCTAATTTCAATAGAGTACTTTAATTAAGATGCAGTTTAACAGCCCAAGTCGTTCTACTGTAGAATCCAACATTAACCTCACTTTTACTTCCATTCACAGATCACAAAATGCTTCTTTTAATTTTGGAAATCAACTTTTATGATTGTACAACCTTTTACGACAACTTTCTGTAATTTCTTTCCTTGGGTTTTTCGCTAGCACCCTTGTGTGTGTACCAATGCCAAGCAATGCTAAAAATGGAAAGGATAGCACAGAAATGTTTTTAACTAATGAAGAGTTCCACAATGTATTATCCAGTTAAACATATTACAAAATATTGCTTGGAGTGCAATATTTGCTTTTTTATTTTTGTTTTTTTTCCCAGATGTCATGAATGCACACTTTGCATGCAAAGTTATTCACCCAGTTGGAGGGAGCCTCATTCCAGGTAGATGTTCATACTTGACAAAGATGATGCAAAGATGGTGAAACCGTGTTCGAAGCAGTATTGCAGTATTATTGACAATCAGCTAATCAGCAGCTAATTAGCATATCAAAAGCTCAAATAATACCTGAACTTTGACCCCAAATCCCCAAAAAGTTGAAAAAGAGAATTTCTGAATGCAGAGCTGCACCAAAGAACAGAGAGAAGAAGAGGATGTTGAAATCATCTCTTGTATTGATTATAATGGGCAAGGATCATATTCCCTCCTCCATCATCTGTCTCTTTGCCCAGCTTTCCAACCGTACAGCCAGGCAAAGATTTAAAGAGAAGCAGGAAAAGCAAATGAGGTGGATTAGCAGTGTTTTCAAAAACTGATGGTGTCATCCAGGACATGTTACTGTGGAACAGCATCTCTGCCACTCAGAAATTGATTTGTTAGCATTTCATGATAGTCATGAGACCATCGTATCACAACAGTCTTCAGTCAGAGGCCTGTTTAGTTTTGTTGTAAGTCTGACTTCTACTGTATATCTTTCCTGCCCACAGCATCACCATCCACAACAACTCTATAAAGATACTTGGATAAGAATTACAAGTCTCATTTAATTTCCATTTGGGTTAAACAGTTTCTCTAATTGAATTTTGAATCTATTTGAAAAAGAGATTGGTGTTCTTTGTTATTGCAGCTTGGATTAACATCATACTAAAAATCCAGTGAAATTAAATAATGAACTTGCAGATCTTAAAAGTGCTTCTATTTTTCAGTTGTTAGTATGATGTTTTATTTTATTCAGTGAAGTTACTGAAGCTTGATCTAAAGCATATTTAGAGTTCATTATTAAATATATTTAAAATTACTTGGATTTGTCAGTGATTCAGCACTCAAGTAGTGACATTTTTCATTAGGGAAATGTATTCTTCACTCCTTCTCAAGAAGTGAAGATAATTATTTAGTGGGGTGGGGAGTTTGGGGCAGGGGGCTCATGAATTTTTAAGCCCTGTTTATGGCCCTGCTCACTGGAGTCTTGGAGTCGAAAAAATATTTTTAGTTGTTTAGTCTGGAAGTGAAGGCTGTTTGCTCGGTGCTTCCCGGTGGAAAAGTGTTGATCTCTGCAGCTTGAACTGGAGGCGCTGTGGGAGGAAACGGCGGAGGCGGGTCCTGCTTTCATGCTTTTCATTAGCGGGGTGTGAAGAAGCGCCACTGCAGCTTTAAGTCGCTCTCGGTCTGTGCAGCTGCCCCGTGTGTTGCTCTCAGTCGGATCATTAGAACAACAAAACTCACAAAACGGCGGATGTTTTCCGTCTGAACAGCGCGGAAGTTGCGCGGTAAGAAAAAGCTCTCATTCAGCGCGAGTGACTGCAGGGTGACGGGATCTTCATGTTTACTTTCGCTTGTGTGGCTTTTTTTCCGATAAACACAGCTTTTATCAGCACGACTCAAATGGTTGGATGGAGATAACTGCGTGCTTATTGTTCATTTAATTGTTAAGCATGGTAAAAGTTCACTTTTGCCGCCGGAAGCGACGTTTTAATGAGCAAGCAGGTGGATCTGACGATCACGCTAATACACAATGCAATGGTGACGCTCGTTTGTAACGTCAATAACAACAAGATGACGTCATTTACATTAATATCAGATTATTCTGAGGTTTTAAAAGATCTGAAGGTTTTACCTCCGTAAGCAAGAGCACTTATTTCGATCGTCTTTATCCAAGCAATATCAGGAATTGTATTAAATTGCTTAATAAAAACTTATAAATATCCGTGATTTTTATTAAAGGAGAAAACTTAAACTTTTAAGAAATATTACAATGCAAGTCTTCTAGGGAATATATTTAGTACTTATGCTCAATAATTGATTTAATGCTGAGATATAATTAATATGTAAGCTGGTCTTAAAAAAAACAAACAAAAAAAACTTTCTTTCCTAGATGACATATCAAATGTGTTCCATTGGTATCATACCAAACCCACTTATATGTGCTCTGGTGCTTTTTAACATTTCTGAAACAATCCATCTGCTGCTTTTGACTTCTTTTTTTATCCCCAAATCTCTAATCCAATTTAAAACATAAACATTTCTCTGCTATTTCACCTAAAATGTGATATGTGTCCTTTTCCCGGTTCAGGAGGGGGCTCAGCCAAGAGGCCAATTACAACACCTGGGACCCCACCTCCGGCCATGACCTCTGGAAATGAGAGCGAGGCGCCGACTGTGGCGGGCAGCACGCCGCAAAATGGAGAGAACAAACCGCCGCAGGCCATAGTCAAGCCCCAGGTTCTCACGCATGTCATCGAAGGCTTCGTCATCCAGGAGGGAGCCGAGCCGTTCCCTGTGTGTGTAAGTGCCCCCGACCTCTGATTTACTGGCAGAGAAACACGGTAAACAACCAAGAGCCGGCACGCTCTCCAGTGTACATGCCTGCAGGGAGCTGTCAGCAGGCGAACACAAACCCTCTGTTGGTGCTTGTAGTGACAGCTCACAGTGGCGGCTTGAATCAGTCTTTAATTAAAGGGAGATGAGGGCCTGTGTTGGTGGCAGAATACAGATGGATGGAGGTGTACAAGCTTAACTGCCTGCACCGTTTACTTCCTACTAAGATTTTCAAAAATCGTCCCTAATCTGTCACATGTACTTTAAAGTTTATTTTTTGTCTTTAGAATTGTCAAATATCTCTGTAATGTTATTGTATAGTGAACATTTTTTTAAACTAATTTAAAAAGTGTACATTTTATTGGACAATGATTCAAAGTCTTTACATAGTCTGCCTCCTTCTGGACAGTGAGTGTAAAGACTTTGTCAATATATTTTTGACCCACTTATGCTAAAATGCCATTTTTTCTGGATTAACTTCTTAAAACAAAATTGTTAAAATATTGCAACTCTCAGCTTGTACAGTGATAGAAATAAACTGTATATGCTGCTTTGATCATCAGGATGAAAGTCACTGCACGCTCGACTTTAATGTTGTTGATAAGACAACAGGTGGATTTTAATAAGTTATAATATAATTGAAAAGTTATTATATTTTATTACTTTGATTAAAAAAACTGAAGCTTGAATATATGATTTTTAGTGTTATTTTTCATAATTTGATGTATGTTTATTTTAGGTTATCAAACCCCAAATTCAGTTAATCAGAAAATAATAAATTTGAATCAAACTGATATGAAAAAGTGGTTTTAATACAGATATATCAGCCAATTGCAAACAATCTGCAATACATAATAAACACTATCAGCCAGTACTTTATTGATCGCATATACTGAATTGCACATAGTGGCTGCATCTAGCTCTATCTTAGTTCTGCTTTGTTGCTGTGCGACTATATTTGTGCCCTTATTTTTTTAACCTTTGGACAGTTGCTATGATGCATAACTGTGGGAAGAAGGCATTATTTTTACAACTGAAACCAGCTAATTAGCATCTCAGAAGCTCTAAACCTGAGCTATGAACAAGAGACTTTATGGATGCAGAGCAGGCCCAAAGAGGAAGTTCAGACCATCTCCTCCATTGATTATGATGAGCAAAGATCATATCCCAAACTCTGGCTGTATGGTTAAAATAGCTGGACAGCGAGACAGAGACAAATTTAAAGAGGCAACAGCAAATGACATGGATTAGCAGTGCTTACTAACAAGGTATTGCATCATCCACAACATGCCACTGTGGAATACCTGAAAACTGAGCTGTTGGCATGTCATGGCCATCATGAAGCTGTTATACAACAACAGTCTTCAGTCAAACAGTCTTCAGTGCAACACTGACTGCTACTGGAGACCCTTTCTGCCCACAGCATCAACTTCCAAATTAACTCTTTATGATAACATTTAATTTTCCTTTTGGATAAATGAAGTATTTTTGAATTGAATTTGATTAATCATGACTCATTTTGCAATGGTAACTTCATAATACAGTGTGGCATAGAGGCAATCTGTGAGGAAGTCAAGTGTGTCTCAATTTTCTCTTGACAGTACTCCATAATTTCTGCTTGAAGTGTAGGTCAGATGAGTTTTGTGGTCGACTAAGCATAGTGGTACCATTGTCAAATACTCAGCAGTCACCAGGTTTTACTGATCTCTGTTTCTGTGTTTCATTCCTGACAATTGCACTTCTTCATGTTGCTCCATTTTGTAAAGGTTTTAATTCTGACTCCAGGTGGAGCGTCTGCCAATTCTCATCGACAGCCCAAAGAAACTGGATCATCAGCTGTCCTCAGACCCCGACAAAACTCCCGCCAGCAATGCAGCGAACACTGACTCAGAGCCCGAGGACATGAACCAGCCAGGTGAGACCAACCAGATTAAAGCTGAACAGTTTGTCTACTTTTATTTGTGTTGGTTTATCCTGTTACAGCAGTGGATTATCCCACTCTCTGTTCCCACGTTTCCTGCGTACATCTTCAAGAAAGGCGTGAAATTTGTGAAATCAGGCACACAATGGTGACAGTTCGGTTCACCTGCTGCTTGCTGCCGTGTCATAAATAGAACGGAGGCTCTTCTACCTGCCTAATTTTATGCATATGCATCTCCTCACCAAACCAATTACCCTTCATGTGGCTCCCAGCCAATCTGAAGTAACATGCCGAATAATACGACTTCCTCTCACCAGAGGATGTTGCATCCAATTTCGTGTTCTCGTTACTCAGTGTTTGTTTTGGTAAACAGTTTGTTGTAAACTCAAAAGGAATTCAAATATTAGGCATTTGAACTCAAAAACTATACTTTCCAGTATTATTTTGATGTTAGAATCCAGGCATCAATTTTTAAAGTGTAAATCTGTTAATTGACAACGGGTAGTTTTACTTATGCTGCATATTTCCGCACAGAAAAAGAAGAACCCAAGCTGACCTGTGAGTACTGTGGCTGGGTGGACTTTGCATACACTTTCAAGGGTTCAAAAAGGTTCTGCTCGGTGGTTTGTGCAAAAAGGTAAGATAGCTAAATATTTGCTAAATCTTCATTGATGTCTAAACTCTAAAAATATTTTGACAGATATTTATGTATAGCATAAAATATGCAAAACCTGTTTATTAACACTGTCTGACATATCACCTGAGAAAAAAAATGGGATTTTTACATTTTTTACTTAAAGTCTGATGGTGATGGTACAATAAGTCATCTGTCTCTTTAAATAAAATGAGAAATCTCCTGATGGTGTTGTCATGGCATCAAGGTTCTGATAAAATTTAAATCAAGGCACAGCTGTAGATGTATTTTAAGGTACATCTGCTTACTTGTTTAACATTATGGAAAAATAAAAATAAATCAAAGCATCAGTAAGTGAATTGTGGCGCTCTAGAACATGCAAACCCGTAACCACAGTGGTTACGGGTTTTGGACTACGTTCCGAGGCTTTTAAGGGGCATAAATATATTATTGCCATGACTTCAACCAACCTTCTGTGTTAGAGCCTTGCAGTTCATTGTTAGGTATAAAGAATTTATGTAGACAATGTAATAAAAACATGACTAAAAATGGTGTTCAGTTTCACCCTAATAGTAAAGGTCAGATGTGCATGAGTGTTTAAAAAAAAAATTCAGCTATTTGACAAATTGACATAAACTTGATGATCTTAACTAAACTGAAACAGGAAAGGTTTAGTCAGGCAGTGAAAAAATGTTTTTTTTCTTTTATGCAGTGTATGCAAACTATGACTCTATTCGGTTTTGTACTAGGACAAATGTATTAAGTGGAATCTCTTTTTGAACAGGTACAATGTGGGCTGCACAAAACGGGTCGGACTTTTCCGGCCAGAGAAGAACAAAACAACAAATCGCTGGCGTAAAAGACCTAACAGCCGCTCTAGTATAGAAGCTAAGAAGCAGGTAAAAAAGACTCATAAATGCATTTTTCCCTCATAAAACGTTTAGAACTACTTCACAACATGCTTTATACCTTTTACTTTTTGCACCTTTTAATTTTATAAACTTCGGATGAACTGATTGTGTCTCTCTGTCTTAATGGGTTATTAACTGCTTTATAAAATAAAGCAACCTTTATTGGTGATTAGTCTGAGATTTTCTGGTCACTTCACATCTTATAAATACAGAAAAAGAACTAAGTGGACCCAGAACCTCTGTGTATTACTTCTGAAATCCAGTGGGAATATCAAGCACAGTGTTTAGAACTTGCCTAAAATGTTTACTTGACAGAACTTATGCCTCATGAACTTATGCCTAGTCAAAGAATTCAACACCTAAATCTTTGAGGCAGTTATCCATCCACAAATCTTTTAGCAGTTGTGTAGTAGGTTTGAATCCTGATTAGTTTAGTTTTTTCAGTGAACTACATCACTTGATGAATTTTTTTTCTTCTCAGAAAATGTCGCCGCCACGACCACAGCAGACCCAGGGAGGCTCTATTTCCTCGCCACACGCCTCTCAGCCCAGTCAGGAGGAGTCCAGCCCATGTTCAGACATGTCCAGCTACGAAGAGCCGCCGTCTCCCCTGTCGGCGGCCAGCTCTGGACCTCGTGCTCCTGCTCCAGCCTCCTGCTCGGCTCCCGTCCACCGGCAACCGAGCAGGACCTCAGAGCCAGAGGCCTGCACTGGGAGAGACGATGCCTTACTCAACGAGCGCTTTTTACCCAACGACCCCACCAAGTGGAACGTGGAAGAGGTTTATGAGTTCATCCGTTCTCTGCCAGGTTGGTAGTGCTAAAGCAGGGAGATTCATGAATTCCTGCCTCCAGGAATTGTGTTTTTAATGCGTTTCTCTGCCGTCCGGACAGGCTGTCAGGAGATCGCCGACGAGTTTCGCTCTCAAGAGATTGACGGACAGGCTTTGCTTCTGTTGAAGGAGGACCACCTGATGAGCACTATGAACATTAAGCTGGGACCTGCACTCAAGATCTTTGCGCGCATTAACATGCTGAAAGACTCCTAGCAGAAAATGTGTGTAAATTAAGCTCAAAGCACTAGCAGCACAGAGCACTGGTTGCACTGTGACACAGCCTTCTCAGCACTACTGGACTGCTCCGTCCGCCAACAGAAAAAAATAAAACAGATCCAGTTCTTATGTAATAACATGAGTTATTTCTCCATGTCTGTGCAGGTGTGAATACAGAAAAAAAGTACACATATCCACCACACTGGGTCAGCCTGTGTGTTTTTTTTTTTTTTTTGAAAGATTTTGTGGATTATAGTCATTTTTTTGCTCTTTCTCCCTCCAAAAAATGCTTAGCACTTCTAATGTGCCATCAGGAAGCTAAAGAGTAAAAAAAAAACATTTATCAGCCTTACATTGCCATCGTTTAGCTTCTCCTTTATTTGCTAAATTATGATTTTGCTCCACCAGATTAAGTCTGAGAAAGAAACCCAGTTTATGAAAGAAACCTGAGCTGCTAGAGCGAGTTGTGCTCTGTCTGGGTTTGCTCGCACTGCAGCACGATCTGCATTCATTTGAGGCATTGTGATAAGCACGAGTGATGTCTGAATTTATTATATTGTTGTTCATGTTTTTGTACAGTTTTGGTGGTGTGAATGAAAGGAAGAGACGGCTGTGAGTCTGAGAACAGAAGATTGCAGTCAATAATTGGCGCTTTTATTCGGCAGTGGCTCCTTTTTACCTTTCCTAACAATAAGACCCCCCACAGCTATCAACGAGCAAAGCTCGACTGAATGCAGAGAAAACGATTTAAGGAGCCTCTTTTGTGTCAGCTTTCTTTTCAGTCACTAGTTTTTTCTGTAGATTTAAACTACTTACAAATTATCTACTTTTTCAGAATAATTAACTAAAATATTGCATTGATTTTTCTGACTCAGGTTTAAAAGACACTAATTTATACAAGGGACAAAATGGGTTTGCTGCTCTCTCGACTCAACCCAACGTTTAGCTCTTATTTTTTTTCTGTCCTCTTTACACAATATGGTGTGGTTAGCAATTGTTAAACAATGCAAGTTTGTCCATGTATAGCAGCTTATTTGAAGAAAAGTTTGGAACTGTTCTTTCTATAAGTTATCATTTTATTTTAAAAGAGAAATTTAATTTTGGTTAATATTTTGATATATGCAAATTTATAAAATACCATTGGTGTTGGACTCACTTCAGTTTGTCTATTTTTTTTTTTATGAAAACCTATTTGTGTGATAGAAAGTGAACTTTTTTAGATTATTCTTCGTCAAATACCTGTATTTATGAAAACAGTTTGTTACACATTTTGCAGTTATAAATAATTTGCAAAAGATTTTTGTCTTGGTTTGCTTCATTTTTGTATGGTTTTGAATTAGTGCTGAAATTAATTTACTATTTGGTGCAAGTCAATATAATTAAAAAGTTAATTTATTTTAGCTATTTAATAAGTCAATATACTCAAAGGGAGTATTTTTCAGGAGCTTTTTACTTCTCATTTTGGTAATGGTTAATGCTAATGAGCAGTATTCAATTTAAGGTAAATAAATTCAAATTGAGAAATGTGAGCAAAGAAAATTATGGGAAAGACCGCTGACTTCATATTCGTTAACAATAAGAAGCAATTGTAATTGCTAACACATTGATGGAAAGTTAAGTGGGAGGAGGAAGTGTGGTAGAAAAACGTTCACAGTAAGCAGGGAAAACCACAGTCTTGAGGTTGGGGAATTCAATAAGTATGGACGGCAGGACTGTTGTCCACACTGTTGGACACCTGACAAAGGCACTGGAAGGTGATTCAATAACCATGTGGTTATCGTGCTTGATAGAACAGCAGATTCAACTACCTAAATACCCATAGAGGATTTATGGAGTATTGTCAAAGAGAAAGTGGATGAAGATAAGGTGCTATTAATCTGGGCTTCTGTAGCACCTCTGCAAAGGCACATCCTGATCAAATGCATTAGATTAATGTGCTTTTCAGGAAGCCCGCATTTATTAATTAAAACTTTAATCTTTTCAATAGTTTAATGCAAATTTCCTTTCTGAGTAGCAGAATTTTTGATTTCCAAAATGAGTTATAATCATCTAATTGCACAGAAACGCAAGGAATATATCACTGTGTGTAATGAATCGCTAAGAATTTCACTTTTCGAATCGAATTACTTTTAATTAATAAACTTTTTAGGGTATTATACACCTACAGTACAACGGAACAGGAACTTGAGTCAAAGGCAACAATAAAACTTTCCCAAATGGTATATATTAAATCACACGAATATGTGACTCTATTAATCGTAAATTTAACGGAGACTGAAACGTGTGTCTTAAATGTAAACAGTTTTATTGTAACTGTTTCCATTGGATCATCCGGACTATCTTTCTCGAAGCTGGGGCAGGAAACACGATATTTCTGGTTCACAAGTAGTTGTTTTATACAAAAGAGCGTTTCTACAAAAGTATCGACCACTTTCCGTTTTGTTTCCACTGTTTCAAAAAAAAAAAAAGAACAGGTGAGATGAGCTGTTTCACAACTGAATGAAAAGAAGCAGGAAGTTACAGGACAGACACGCCCTCTTGTTTTGATTTGAGATTTGGATCAAACTAAAGAAAACTGCGCATTTCTGAAGTATTTCTTACTAAAATGTATACAGGTTAATAATTTACATTTAAACGGTTGTGCTTTCTTTCAACCGAAGCGTACATACAGGTTAAAATGAAGCGGGGCAGAAAAAATATGTGCTTTTAACTTCCACGTTTACATCAACGTGAATGGTTTGGTCCTGGTTTGAACTTGAACGTTGACGCAGACGTCATTTAAACGGCTGATACGTTCACTGTCAGTCTGACGTTTCACTTCTCGAGTCATTTAAAAATCAACACCGGGTAAGCTAACTATTAAAAGGCTTAATTATTAAAGCTGTGTAATTTTATGTGTTTCTGTTTAAAGTGTCCTCTTTAGTATCTGAATTTGTCAATTTACAGTAACTTTATTCACTTTGAGAAAACGGATAGAAATTGCTACGTCCTATTAGTAGTCCTGGCATTGGAAATACTTGAATCTAACTCTTAAACTCCAGAATGAAAAGTTAGTTGGTTAATATGTTCACCTTTGTGCTATAATCGTTTTTAACGTTGACACTATTGAATTTTGCTAACTTTGCCTGAATGTAACTGGGCCAAATTTACTGGACTTAAATTAACCATCTACTATAGCTTTAATGTGCTAATGAAATCTAAAGAGTTATTTTTCAGTTGGCTGACCTCCAATATTTTATTTTTATATGTAACAAAATGCAGTACAGTATAAAATGTAAAAAATTGTAAATTAATTACTTGATTCAGTATTGTTTTAGTAAACAATTAAAATAGTTTTACATTGACCAACATTGGCCCTTCTTATATTATTTAATATATGTTTTTATATTACTGACTCAAAGGTTTTCTCCACATTGAAACATGTATGCTATAGTGAAGATCCATTCAGATGTATGACATAAAAACCATTTGATTACTAACAATGAGAGAGAAAGACACAAACCTATAGACACCTAAATTCGATTGGTAAGGAGCTGTTTCCACTACAGTTATGTCTTGTTAATGAGGAAAATAAATGTTGGCTGCTGCAGAAATGTCCAGTCAAAGAAAGGAGCCCTTTGATGATTCCCCAGCTGACCTTCCCAGTCTGGAAAAACTCGACTCTCCTACAGGTATGTGAAGCTTTATTAGAACTGCCCTTGTTCTCAGACACCTTCAGAGCCTATTAGTAATTGAATTACTACTACTACGGCACTTTTAATTATCCGTGGATGTACGTGTGTGTGTGTGTATGCGCATCAGGGAGTCCACCCACTGCCTCATTATCCAGTCTGATAGAGCTGGAAAACTGTGTTTCCAACCTGAGCCTTGCACATGAGATAGTGGTGAACGGAGACTTCTGCATCAAACCAAAAAGCCCTCCCACTGACAGGCAAGATGCATTCAACCAGTTACTGCTTCATAAATCAAAAACTGTTGAGTTAAATTAAACAGTTACTTCTGTTTTAGCCTGGAGGGCAGAGTGACAGACATCATTCACCAGGCGTTTTGGGACAGTCTGCAGGAACAGCTGAGCAGCGATCCTCCAAACTACAGCCAAGCAGTTATCCTGCTGCAGGAGGTCAAAACTGTAAGTTTTCTTTAATTTGAAGGACACTTTTTGAAAAGCCAACCTTTATTAAGATGACAGCATGTCTTCCATAACAGGAAAGGCTAAATCTTTCATAATATATTGAATTAAAAAAACAAGCATTATTTTTAGCATTATTTTGTGTCAGCTGCATTAAATACTGACTGAATAAATAAAAATTAAATTTTTTTAGACATATTTATAAAATATTACATGAAAGGAATAAAATATGTAAAATGCTCAATCCCCCATCAACAGAGATGTTAGTATAGAAGTACCGTCTGTGATTATTCTTGAAGGAATGTTAAAACTTTGCTCCATGAAGTGCATTCATTCACGACAGAACTCAAAATTAATCGTGCTTATAGGCATCATGGTTTTTCCTGTGTTCTGCCCTTTGCTTATTCTGTCATCGGATCCTCACCTTAATAGCGCGTCAGTAAATTTTGAATGAGAAGTTGACGATTTGCCGTTATGCAGATTGGTTGAATGATTGCTATTAAGGTGTTAACTTATGGAGCTTGTCCAGTGTTTATATTTCAAAAAAGTGTATTTTGCAACATACACCAGACTCGGTTGCTCTGCCGTCTTTGTTTCTGTGTTACTGGCTCTTCTTAAAGATGACCAGCGTCGCCCTCTTTTGGATGGCGGTGAAACTACAACACTAAAAAAACATCTAAAAGGATGTTATTAGTTAATTGATTGGAATTCATTTTAATCTAATAAACCATGAATCAGCAGTTAATTGTAAATCAATTAATTGTTTGCCTCCATAATTCAGAGGACCGGAGATGATTTGCGTTGAGTCTTTATTAACAAACATTTCGGTAAAACTACAGCAACACATCTTCTGTTTCCTTTTAGATGCTTGGGTCGCTGCTGCTGCCTGGTCACGTCAGGTTGCGGTCTCAGCTGGATGAAGTTCTGGATATGGAGTTGATCCAGCAGCAGGTCCAACATGGGGCGCTGGACCTTCACAGGCTGGCAGGATTTGTCATAAACATGATGGCATATTTATGTGCTCCTGTGCGTGACCCCGAGGTCAGGGCACTGCGAGACCTCAAAGAGCCCGTGGAGTTCCTTCGGTAAGCAGTGTGATCTGTCACATTTATGTAAAAAAATGCCAGAAAATTCAACAAAAAGATTAAAAAATATGTCAGTCCAATCATCACAGTCTTAAACACATTTCACATTTTGCCTCAACAAAAAGCCCTCCATTATATTTATACTGAGCTCATCTTACACACAAATAAGATGTGTTTATAATTAGGTGACTTGAAGGTAATGGGTTGCACTGGATTTTATTTACTGTAGGTAAATCATAGTATAGGGGGCTGAATGCAAATGCTCACTTTTCAGAGTTTTATTCCTGAAGAAGGTTGAATACTGTATGCCCTCTCCTTCCACTTTTCAATTATACACTAGTTGCTGTTGGTCTACATAAAATCCATTGAGGTTGTGCTTTTAATGTGACAAAATGTGAAAAGCTTCTATAGATATGAAACCCTTTTCTATGGGACTGTCAATAAATAAGTAAAAGTAAGTAACCTTTTCCTTCAGGGGTATCTTCCGCGTCTTGGGACTGATGAAGAGCGACATGGTTAACTTCACCATCCAGAGCCTGAGGCCTCATCTACTGCAGCAGGCTGTGCAGTATGAGAGGGCCAAATTTCAGCAGATCCTGGACAAGCAGCCAGGTGAAGGGGGAGAAATCTATCTTTGTTTCACTCCTCTGTTTTAATTAAGCAGTGACAGAGATATATGCAGATTGCATAGGTGACTTTGTGAGAGAAACATTTACGGTAATTTAATGTCTCGGTATTCAATTAAACAGATTTTGACCTCTGTCGCACTAAATCACCATCCTCCACTTTTTATCTACTAATGCTCTGTGTGAGAAACTGAGCTAGCAATCACACAGATATTTAAAGTAAAACTAAAGCTACTGATTAATAAAACAGCTTCCACTTCTATTGTTTTACTGCCTCTTCAGAACACAAGTAAGTTTTGTAAAAACTAAAATAAAAAAATTATTTATATCTATGTGGCTGTGCCCATAAGTGTATGGGCATAGCTTTGTGTTCCTCAAAAATCTCTTTTTTTTATATAAAGTACAACTTCCCATCTGTAAGCTCTGAAAATGGCAGTAATAACTGCATGGGAAAAAGAGCAGAGAGTAATTTTACCTGATAGAAACAATATTGTTGCCATCTGCAGTCATAATAAATAAATTATAATTTTACTGAAAAGTTTATTTCAGTAACTGTGTTCACTATGTAAAACTTATCATATAGATTATTTACACACACAAAATTATATTTTAAAGCCTTTTTTTTTTTTTTGCTTACCACTAATGAAAATACATTATTAATGATTAGAGCATTACATCACATATAAAAAAACAATACATTAATCATTAATTTTTGTTTTATTTGCCTTTTAGCTTATTTCTAATTTGCATAAGAAAGATTCAAGTGGTAAAATGAAAACTCTGCATGTGAATGTGCCAATTTTTTTAATCCATTTTATTGATTAATCATGAGAATAATTAATGGAATAGAATAATTGATAGGCAAAATAATGGTTAATTGCAGCCCTATTCTTGTGCTGTGAAAAGCTTATCTGAGAAAAATATCAAGATGTCTCATACTTGTCTGATACTAGAAATGTTTTGCTGTGAACATTATAGAGTCTCTTGAAAGCATGAACCAATCTGAACCTGTATAATCCAAAAACTCAAGAGATCGTCTGTGATATTTGTAATACAGTTTAATTGTGTGTTTTATTTAAGCATGTCGCTTTTCTTGTCTCAGCTTCTCTAGACAACACAGCTGCTTGGCTTGTGGCGGCAGCGTCCGAGGAGGCGGCGGCGCTCCCAGCTCAGTGTGACTCTCCCGGTCCTGACAGTCGAGCTCTCCCCAGCGCCACTGCTATTCTCAACCGCGCCTACATGCATCTGCTCCACTGGGACCCGCATGACCAGAAATATCCCGAGGTCAGCGGCAACTCAGAAAATTACATCTCGCTGCACCTTTCATTACACTGTGATATTTTATTGATTGTGAGGGGAATATTCAGCTGCTCCGTGCACTCTTCCTCACCCTGCGGCATGTTAAAGCATGTGACAGGACATTGGAGCTCTTGTAGAACAGCAGCTCCGAACCCTTTTATTACACGTATCAACACAGCAATGTCGGATGAAGTTACAAACTCACTGATCAACATCGAGTCTGCTCCACTTACTTAGTTTGAATTCGTCTAGAGCTTAAAGTCACTCACGGCAAAGAGGTGACCGTGTTTTGCAGAGCATGCTGATGGACCGGTCCCGCCTGGACGCTCTGAGCCAGCAGCTCCAGATGTTGGTCCTGGAGGCCTCCGTGTTGCTCCTGACCGCCACTCAGTGTCGGGGCGTCACTTTCTCTCTGCAAGGGTTTGTAGGTAAACTCAAGCAGACGATCACCGCCCTGCTGGAGGGCAGTCACACCAGGTAAGAGAAGGACTGGGTGATGCATGTAGTGGCTGTCATGGAGAACAGGTATTGTATGAGATGGACACCAGTGGAGGTGACAGGAGGCAACTAGGTTGTCAGGACAGATCCAGCTAACCTCATTCTTTCTGTTTAAGAATAGCCTTGCCATTATTATTGGATGGCAGTAGTCCAACAACTTTATAATCCTACTATTTATTAATTTATCGCAACAGGCTTTTAATTAATCAAAATGTCTGCCCCTAGATTAGCGATCTGCATAAAAGAATGAATTTCTATAAGCCTGACAGATTTGAGCTGTTACACATTTTAATACTAGTTTCTGTTTCTCCAGGGAAGCTGACCTGAAGAGGGCCCTGTTGGAGCTCGGGGAGGCGGTGCTGCAGCAGGTGAAAGAAGCTCTGAGCACCCAGGGGGGAGGAGAGTTTCATCAGGAGAGCCAGGATCTGCTGAGAGGACAAATATCTGACCTGTGGAAGAATAACAACCCGGTCCGCACACTTATAGGTCAGGCAGGATTCCAAGAGTAGTTATTTTCCAGGCACTTACTGGTTTATTCTGGTTGTTCTCTTTAATTAAAGTGTGGTGCAGAAAATGCAGAAACCTTATTGGGAAAGTGGATCAATTTCAAGCTACAAAAAAGAAAAAATGCCTTGCACAGAAACTACTGGGCTGGAATATTAATCACTTTCATCCTTATTTACTGCAGACTATCATGCTATCTCCCATAAGTAGAATATTTTCTGTTTGTATGACTGCCACACATCTCAATTTGTTTAAATTTGAGCTCCCTGGCTAAAGTGAGCACTATTAAATCAATGTGTTCAAATCTAACTAATTTCCAGCCCCTACTGGTGTTATTTTTCTACATTTAATTTTTCTTTACTCATCTAATAAAATATTGACATGTGTAAGAGAGTAGAGACAAACTTACTTATTTATACAACATATGTATTTACAATTTAATTTAAACTACCACATATAAATATGTTTTGAAAAACAATTTTTTTCAGTTGTAGAACTTTTGACCCTTTTTAATGTTGCTTGATCTTATACTTGCTCTGTAAATCTTTGGCATCTTAACAAGCTTTTAAATGAAATATATTATTAATGTTTGTTAAAAGCGTGTGTTTAGGGATGCACAATTTTCCCCCATAAGAGAAGCATGACTTGAAACTAACCATTTTCTTTCTTAGCTAATGGGAGAAAATAGTGAGCACTTTTTCTGTTTCTTTTTCAGTGTTTCCATGCTTTCGAACTTTGATGAAAGCCTGTGCACAGTTCTGACTTTCCTCCATCTTTCTCTCTTTCCAAAACAGGAGAAAGAGTTCGGGGCTTCCTCCTGGCCATGCTGCAAGGCGGCTCGGCTAAAAGGCGTCCAGAGCTGCATTTTCCCCTCGGGCTGGTGAGTTCCGAGCTCGCAGAGTTGGGGACGGCCTTTGGGCAAATTGTCCACTTCAATCGAACCGTCTTCGGTCCCTTCTACGCGCCCATCCTCAAGAAGCTGCTGCTGCCGTCAGGAGAGAGCGAAACTGGGGAGGACTCACGCTGAGAATGGAGCTGAGCCAAAAAACCCACACTGACATGATCATAAGCTAGCATTTTGTTACAATTTTGCTTTTTCAATTATGAGTGTTGGGTGAGCCTGAGATAAAAATCTGTAAATTTGTGTTGCTGAACTTCTTCAGTTATATTTAGAGTGTACAGAAACTGAATATTTTCTCAAATGGTAGGACTAAAGTGTGAGTGAAAGCATAAGGCAATTTCCGAAATCTAACAAATTTGTGTTAATAAAACAAGAATATGTAGCAGAAATAAATGGCAAGAGATCAAAATGGCAAGACAAAAATATATGCTAAAATATTGTAAATATTGTATTCAATGCTTTACCTTGTTTGATGTTGATGAATGTTTATGTATGAATTACCAAAGACATCGGGCACTTTTTTAAAATTTATTTTTATTCTTCCTTTGCACCTTTGATTATAAACCAGATATATATACTGTTATAAGGGAATTGTGTAAATAAACAGGATTTTATTGGGAAACAAAATGCTTTTTTTTTTCTTCCTTTTTTCATATTTCACAGCCATTCAAACAGCTCAAATTACAGAACAAATAAATAAAAATACATGAATCTCAAACAAATACTCTTAGAGAAAAACTATATCTAAAAATAATGAACTGAGTAAAATAAATATCCTACAGATGGCCTTCATAATAATGTGTGCTGCTTTATTTTGGGGTTTCTTTGTAGTAATAAAATAAGTAATAAAGTTTGTTTATATTTTGTTTCTTTTCTTAGTCTGCTGATTACTTACAACACAACTTTTCAGACTGAGAGCCAAGATCAACGATTAATGTGTAAAGTGCTCATTATATCTTTTCGCTTGAAAAAATGAACTTACACTTATATTCTTTAATCTGCCACAATGAAGGAGTTATATTTCTACTTTTAATGATATTTTTGAAATTGAAAAATATATATATCTTTAAGTTCATTTTAATAAAGATTTGGTCTAAAGTAGCTTTAGTTTGTATTAGTTTTAGTCACATTTTTGGGTTTCATTATGAAATTGAACCTCGGGGGCTTGTGGTCTGCAGGGAATCATTTAGACGAGACAATCATCTCTGCAGAACTTGATTACGTACCAAAATGGTATTTTAACCTCTTTGAAGAGCGATTTTGGATCTTGGATCCTTTTTATAAACAACTGTGAATAGGAAACCAACCTCAGTTCATTATTAAGTCTACACTGATAAATTACTAAGATTTTTGGAAATTAAAGATATCCACATCAAAATTAGGTGTTTTATAAAAAATAGTGGAATTCCTTTGTGATCAGCTAATATGTTTTCACAGCTTGCTTCTGATTGGTTGATCAGTCCCTTGTGATGGCTCATTCCCTGAAACTTCTTCAATGAGTTGGATTTGTAATTTCAGACAGAACTATCAAGAGGACTAATCAACTTTTCAACATTTAATTGAAATATATTTTTCTTTCTTTACTTTATATCCTATTTTATGTTAGTCTTTTTTGTGTCAAGTTCCTGCAACGTTTTGTTTTGTTCTTCCTCTGTACACAGAATGGAGGCTCTATCAGCTTCAGTAAGTAAAATTATTTGGAGAGGTTTTATGTTTAATATTAGTAATGTGGTTCCACCATGATCCAAAAGAAACCTCCAGATGATAAAACACCTGCAGTAGAATAGATATTGTTCTTGTGGTTAGTAAATTTATTATTCTTTGATGATAAGTGCATTAAAATGTTGAAGAAAATATTAATGCAGATGAATTTATTTATTTCGATTCATAATCATTTGTACTTGGGAACAGTACATAGGAAGTGAGTGTTGTGTAATTGGCTTCCTCTGTAATAAAGATAAATCAATATGAACATTAAAAAATCTAAACAAATTAAAGCTAACTGATAGAGTATATAACCTCACGACTCAAGGCTAAGGTGTTTAAGCAAGTTTTAGAAATCCGAGTATAATTATTTAGGCAATATATTTAATTTACTCTTTTGTGAAATTTTCATCCTGTTGAGCAATTTTTCACAGTCTAATAATAAAATTAGATTTTTATTTTATTTTTTTAATCAGTTTACATCAATGAAGCACAATGTGAGAAAACAGTGGGGATGCTCCTTTAACTGAGTGAATTTTCTGCTGTCTCAGTGAGGTGGATGGGAAGTTACAGAGCTGTGCATTAGCTGCAAGCCAAATGTTCAGAAAGCCTCAAACATGTCAGGTCTGTTAACAATTCATCTTGTTGTTTTGGGGGATTTCCAGGATCCTGAGCCACAAAGATTTTTGACTTGTTTCTTTTGCTAAAACTTTACTGACATTGTTACAGAGATTATATATTTGTTTTTACATGTTTAGTACAGCACATAAAAAATACAAGGTAAATCTGTTTAAAAATATGTTGCAGAATGTGAAGTGTTGCAATTCAAGTCATTCCCGGTCACGATTAAAATTAGTCACTTGACATTTCATTTTTTTGTTCATACTTAGACGGTTCTCTGAACACCAACAACACTGACGCAGCAGTACTAATCTTTGTTTTTTCTTTTCTTTCTTTTTGTTTCCAAAAGATCAGTGAGAGCTTCAGCTCTGCAACTTGAAAATAATAAAGTACAAGAGAGGCACAAACGGGGCTAATCGTTTGTTTAGATTAGAAGTCGCACCACCCACTAATCTTGTTCAGTGGGGGAAACAATGAAAGCACAATTGTACAATAATTACCATCTTGTAATGTCACTTTTGATTTCAAACAGCTGGTGTAATGTGTCTGTTTTTAACTGCTCAGCCATGTAAAGAAAATCAATGCTGACAACAGACTTAGGAGGGTTTCTTTAGTCTTTGTATTATTTAATATCATGAATATAATATTGCTTTGAAATTTGAAACAGTATCACATTTTCAACAACAAACCTTACTCTGACCACAAATATGGGCAAAGCATTGTATGCTGGTACAGTTTATTTTTTCTCTTTCGTTACCCTTTTTCAAACCGCGCTCTTGCTATCTTCAGTAGACCTGAATCAACAGAAATGCTCATTAATGGTCTATGTCACTACAGTGCTCTATACATAACAGTACCTACATGACAAGATCCGTAAGTCACATGGAGGCCAGGAAGTAGACTTGACCTTTCTCGAGACAGGAGTGATATACAGGTCCTGTTCAGCCAGTGATATGGGACCACAAGTTACCTTTTGACTGTGAGTTGGGAATTCATCTCGGGGGCAGTGGAGGAGCAGGAGGTGTACAGAGTGAGATCTAAATGTCAGAGTAAAGCTGGTTGGCCCCTTTTCCCCCTCTCTCTCTCTTTTAACCATTTTCCCACTGCTTTGTGCACTAATTCAACACACGCAAACACACTCGCATCGGCTGCTCCCCCTTCAACTCACAGCTTGGTGTCCGGAAACTTGAACGTTGGAGCGAGCTACACAGGGAGAATACGAATGTTAAAAAGAGGACAGGTACATGCAGTGCCACATCATGCTACCAATTCTCGCTTTAAATAGCTGCTCTTCATTAAAGTGTAATGCTTTTTTTAATTTTTTTATTTTATAGTGTGCAGCCATACGAGAGCAGGTTGTCCTGGAGACGCACAAAATGGAGGGGACGAGTGACAAAAATGGTGAGAAGAGTGGAAACGGAGGGATGGGTGATGAATTAGCATGTAAACAGAGAGTGGGAACATAAAAGACATATGGCAGATGAAAGAGTGGAGACGAGACGCTGCTACAGTACAGTACATACAGAGACTGCTCAGGCCAAATGCATCAGAGGGGACAAAACACAAAGACACTGCCAAACATGCATCATCAGTGGAAGCTAACAGATAAAAGTCAGAACAAAGTGGCAATGACACAACCACAGTGCCGCACAGACATCTATACTGTCTCCAGACACACTGTCTTTGGAGAAGAACTCTCTCAATCCTCCTGCGGCACACAGAAACAAGGACAGCGGCCAGTGATGTAGCAGTCCAAACGTCCACGAGGACAGACAGAAACAAAGCGAACAGCACACACGGCTGGCAGTGCACAGGAGGGGGCACCCAGTCATGTCTCATCGTCACAATCAGCATCTCTTTTTTTCAATCACAGTGCAGGAGGAAAATACTTGGTTTAAAAATTAACCATGTGTTGTTTCCAGCTTTACATACTACTTGCATTAACTAGATGGAACAAACAGAACACTCAATTACGTGAAGTGACATACTTTATGTGTACTGTACCAAATTCGGAAATGGAGTTTAATAGAAAGCTACGTGTAATCATGTATAATAAGCTTGCCATGAAGGGAAATGTGCACCAATCTCTGCCGAGGGCTCATAAATATATAGGTGTTAAAGAGACAGCTCAGGATTTTTGAAGTGGGGTTATGTCAGAAGGTTATTAACAGCAAACATCTTGGTTAGTCCTGGAGGCTGAAACTAACAGCTAAAAACACTAACTGGACTTCTACGATCTTAAAAACAAACAAAAAAAAAACAATTTCTAATATCCATCCATCCATTTTCTGTGCACCCTTGTCCCTAATGGGGTCGGGAGGTGCTGGTGCCGATCTCCAGCTGCGTTCCGGGCGAGAGGCGGGGTCACCCTGGACAGGTCGCCAGTCTGTCGCAGGGCAACATAGAGACAAACAGGACAAACAACCATNAATTTAGAAAGACCAATTAACCTGACAGTCATGTTTTTGGACTGTGGGAGGAAGCCGGAGTACCCGGAGAAAACCCACGCATGCACAGGGAGAACATGCAAACTCCGTGCAGAAGGAGCCTGGGCCGGGAATCGAACCCAGGACCTTCTTGCTGCAAGGCAACAGTGCTACCAACTGCGCCACTGTGCAGCCCACAATCTCTAATATGTCACAGCAATTTGTGCAAAGTATTTTTATGAACTTTTAAACAAAATAAATGCTTGTGTTTGGTGATTATTTAAATAGAAACTTTAGATTTTTTACTCTCTAAAATGGACATAGGAGGAGGTGCAACATTTAACTTCCTGCATGCAACAGCAATTGAAAATGGACCATGGAAATAGTCATAGTAATGGTCTCATATAAAGCTAAAGCTTGTTGTAATAATAATAATAATAAAAACATAATTGATTTATGATCTGCATTGTTTTTCTAAAAGTAAGTTAATCTATGTGAGAACACATAGATTAACCATTGACACAGCACTTGAAAATAATTTACATAGAAATTGAGGATTATTTACGTAATGATTTTTACTAAAAATGTACAGAGAGCAGAACCTATAAAGTGTTTCTGGCCAGAACATCCAAAGAGTAATAGGCTTGATTTCAAATCTGTGGATAGCTTTAGACTGAACAAAACCTGGTCTTGAAGTCAAAGCTTAAAACAAAATTCAGTACGTCATGCAAACACGTCAGACTGCATGAACTAAAAATTTAAGATTAACTTTATTAAGTTCAGTAGGAATTAATTAGATTTTTTTCAGTTCTGGTCTTGAAGTAACAACAAAAAAATGTTAGAGAAGAACCTTTATTTTTGTCTGTTTGAGAGCTAAAAGTTGTGAAAATAAAACAAATAAAAATGACTGATTCTCGTAAAAACAAGAGGACACAGCAGGTACAGAATTTTTCTGAGCTATTTGAAGAACAGTTTATATTGCGTCATAAAATAATTCCTTATCAACTTGAACTTGACAATAAAACCAAGCCAAAAAAATATGCCATTCCCTGCAACACCAGCTGAGTTTCACCAAAGTTTGAATTTGACGTTGGGGAGAGCGAACGGCGTCATTACATCGTGCCAGAAAAGTGCAAACTCAGCACATTTTACATGCAAGTAAAGAAGAGGGATTTGCTTGTCCAACTTACATTACAAGACCAGAAATGCATGATTATTAGTTCACTGCTCCAAGAAGTGACTTTGAGATATAATAGAAGGGTGTTACCAAACTACTGGGTGAAGATTATTAAGATAAAAATGTTTCCAATTGCTTGAAAAGTTTATCAGGGAACACATTGAATCTTATTTTCATTATTCGGCCTCCTCCTATGAGTCAGAAACATGACTGTTAGGGTAAGTGGTCTTTCTAAATTACTATAAATGTGTCGTCTGCATGGTGTTTGTCTTGTTGCCCGGTGACAGCCGGGAAGCACATGCAAGGAGCAGCAGGCCTCTCACCCAAAGACTGCTGGAGATCAGCACCAATACCATCCCAACCCACTGCAAATTGTCAAGGGTGAAGCAGGTACAGATTAGAAATGGATGCATGTGCTTCACACAGGAAGGTCATTGATGGCACACTGCCTTTGAGCCAATTCTCTGTGTAAAAACTCCTCAGTTTCGATCTAAATAACTGTCAAACAGAAAAGTGATATCAGAAGTTTGTAAAACACAATAAAACTTTTCAGTTTGATGTTTTGGGAAAGAAAAGTCCATTTTGGTATTTACCCCTCTCTCATATTACTTTTCAACTTCAGTCTTCAGGACATGACCATTTTTTGTTTGTATGAACGAAGACACCAAAAGACTTCTTTACTGCAGGTAAGATATTAATGTCTTTTTATCATATCCGCACTTCAAAAGTCCTAAACTATTGCTTCAATGAACTGATCTTTGATTGTAGATTACAAAAATAAGTAAAGCCTGGGACTGCTGCCTAAATATGCTTGCTTGTGTTATTTTCTTCTTTTCCGTTGTCTTCTCTTTATGATGTTACCTCTGTCGAGATATTTATAATCTGTTTTCAATTACCTCCCATCTTTAAAAAAGTATCACAAAATGCACTAATACTACACTTGCACTGTAAGAAGACAAAGTTTTGAAAGGGATAGTGCTGTTTTTTTTTTTTTTTTTTTTTTTTTAAACACAGTGGTTTTAGTTTTGCTTTTAAATGAAGAAGATTCGCAGGCTCTCAGCGCTACCATTAATGCTGACAGGCACTGGGCAGTACAAGGCCAAACTCATCTCAACAAACCTGTTCCATCATCTACACATCTTCCCAGCCAGTCACAGTTAGATACAGCAGGAAATCCAAAATGTAGCTTTTCTTTCCTCCTTTCTGTTTGTTAAAAACTGGTTGTAGGCGTGCAGCTGTTGGGTGCTGGAGTTTGGCAGGATAGGGGATCAGGTGGGATTTTTTTTAGTTAATTATAATTACTGCAATATTGTGTAAGGAGGTTTCAGTTCTCAGTCCGCTTTGAGTTCAGACATCAGTGATAGATTTGTGACCAATCCATATGTGGTCTTACTATGAGTACTGTACAAATGAGTAAAAAAATACAGGTTGTTTGCTGCATGTTGCTGTTTTTGTCTTTCACTTATATATATATTTATATATATATATGTTATTTGTCCATCTTGCATCCCATGCTAGCAAAGCAGCCTCCTCATAGTGCCTCACAGTGGTAGATGCCTGGTAAGACAGGACAGGCTAAAAATGGAGAAAGAAAAAGTATATAACTGTCTTGAAAGAAAACAAATCAATAAGTCAAAAATAAAAAAATATATACTTAAAAATGTGAACACAACATAGTCACTCTGCAGAACTGAAATCTATATTGTTGGGAGTCTTAAAGGAACAGGTCAATATTTTGAGAACAATGCAGTTGCCTTCTTGCAGAGAATGAAGACTGATAACCCACTAATAACCATGGATAAATGTTAATATGCTGATATTAGCATGTGAATTACATTTCTGTTTTTATTGTAATCCATCCAAAAGAAAACAAAGAAACAAACTGAACCCTGATTATGTTAAAAATACAACCAGTTTTTGAATCAAAACACATTTTCCAACAAACTCGCATATTTTTTTTTGTCTAAATTCCCTAAACAATTATTAACAAATGCAAAAGTCTGGAAAATATTTTTTTCTTTAACTAGTACCATAAACATACTTTAAAAAGAAAGTAAAAAAAAAATAAATAATCCAATGTCTAATTAGAGCTAATGTATTCAGTAATGGAAAAAAAAAATCCATGATGAAGTTATTGTTCTTTGATAATTCCTAAAGAAATTATTGTAAATGAAGCTAATTTGTCCATTGGCTTTAATCTGTAGATAGACATTTACAAAAAAAATCATTATGAAAACTTAAAAATTACATTTTTATTTCCTCAATTCATCTCTAAATTTTATTTTAATAATGTTTAATTATCTAAATAAGACATGTACTGTAGATAATCAAAATAAATGTTAAGAAAAGCATAAAAAAATCTGTTTTTACTATCCTGTAAGTACAATTTTCTCATTTCCTCCTTGATTTTAATATTTGTAGACTTCCAGTTCTACTGTAGGATGTTGGAATTACTGTTGATGACATTTTGAATAAAATTCACTATTTATACTCCAGGTCTGACAAATAACAGTGGGAGCCATGTTGAATGCAACAGCATGACCTCTGTAATACAGAGTAATTACAAACTTAGATTTTGACCCCTACAGAGACATGCTTTGCACAAATTAAATATTAAATAAATATAAAAATATTATGCATGTCTAAATGCATAATATGTAGAACAAAACTGAGCTTATATTACAAAATATTAATGTCTACCACTATTCTCAAACCTCTGCAAGAAAATAATCAACATTTCCTCCCAAAATGTCAAACTGTTCATTTAAGAGTTAAGCCTTTAGACCAATTTAGCCTTACACAAATCATTCCAACATATCTAAAAATACTTGAACTTGCTGTGAAGTCAAGCTTGAACAAATAAAAAATGAACATACTTGTTTTGCCTGTGGAGAAAACCAAAAAAAAAAAAAATGTCTTGAAAGAAGAAGAATAAAGATGCAACCTCTGGGAGCTATCGGGGAATTGGAGGCAGATGCAAGTTGTCAGGAAGAGGAGGATGAGGAGGAAGAGGCAGTTTGGTTGAGAGAGCAGGGCCACTGTAAATGAGCTCAGTCCAGGATCATCTGTTCCAGGGCTCCACCATTAGCTGCAGCAGCAACAGGCGAAAGGGGGGGCTGCCAGGGATGTCGTGAGAGCTCGGGGGGAGCCGCAGGAGTGTTTGTCATGGCATGTAGGAGGTCGGCGTGGGCCGCTGGGCGGGGCAAAGGAAGGTGCAGGAGGAGGCAGCCCTGAGGGATGCTATACCATCACAGTGAGAAGGCACGGGGCTCACATGTATATATTTCTGTGAGTGAGTGTGTGTGTGTGTGTGTTTGTGTGTTTCTCCGTGAGAGAAAGAGATGAGCGGAGAACCGGATGCAAGGGTAGAGGAAAAAAGTACGAGGGAGGTGCAGTGAGAAGCGGGGGCGGCCGTGGGGGGTGGCAGGGAGCGGGGCGGGGAGAGAGTCCGGCCTCAGAATATGGTGGTCTCGTACTTGGTGCTGACGGGACGCCTGTTGGAGTCCCGCTGGTCGCAGAGCCAGGTGGTGCTGCCCAGCGACTGCATGTCGGCATCCATCTCCAGGGGGTCGATCTGCCGGAGGGGGTGGGAAGGGAGGAAGGACGAGAGGAGGAGGTGTGAGACGTGTGGCAGTGGAGGCCATTTGCGCCACACTGACAAGTCCTCAGCTCACACACGTGCATGTGGATTAGAGGTACAGTCAGTCCAGTGATCAGGTTATAATCACAGACACTGAGGGCTCAATCCACAGAGAATGGATGACATCTGACAGAAAATCTGTAAGCAGCAGCAGCAAACCCAGACATATGACTCTCTGGAAGCTAAAGAGTATTCTGATTAGTAGTTAAGAAGCAGCTCATTCAAGATGCACATTCCTTCATACTTTATTCTGACAGAATTACTTCAAAATTGCTAAAAGAATAACTTAAGGTAAGCATATTGCAACTATCCATCTGAGACAACCAAAGGTGATATTGTTGCAATGGATTTAACCCTCAATTGCCATTAGAATCACGTGACCTTTTCACCTTTTCCCACAAAGCCTCCGCTAAATTCATTTTCAAACTGTAACATGTAAGATGGAGATGAGAGATGGGGAAAGTAAAGGGATGAGGAGGTTTCATGAGCTCCAAAATATTAAGAACCACAAAACAAAGAGTCAAAGTGCACTGCAGCATCGCCAAAATAATAATAACAATGATAATAATAAAAATAGATATAAGGGAGGTTCAGGTGTGTAAGCAGATGTATGGTGACTGAGGGCTGAAAAAAGGAAAGGAAAGAGAAGGACCTGGATTCCAGGGCTAACAGAGTGCAACGGGAGGAAGGAAGGACGGTGGGTAGTACACGTGTGACAGTGACAGCAGCGGCATTCGAGCAGAGGGGCGCCCTGGGAAGCAGGAGGACCGAGAAGACAAGAACAAAGACATGTTATAAAAAAGAAGGCAGGAGAGGAGGGACAGAGCATTAAATGGACAGTGAAGAAATCCAGCAGCAGCACAGGAATATCATTAGAAAAATCTGTTTTCATGTCGGGGATTTTGGGCTCGGAATAACAACCGTCTCAATCCCATTTAGCAGCGGCAGCAGCCGAGGACGGCAGAGCTTTGGATTTCTACACATGCTGACGTGGTGTGCATGCGTTGCAGTCGTGAGGGTGGAGCAGAGTGTGATCAATTAAACATCAGGTTCATTTGTTTCGTCATAAGCAGCCACTCTTTTTGCATACCTGACACACACGGACGGATTATGAAACAGTGAGCCAAGCCGTGTGAAAAATCCTTTACTCATCCCACGGAGGTGGGTGACGACCATAAACCAAAAAAGTAACCCCACATTTACAGTACAGATATGATTTGTGGTTGTTTGATTTCTACTGCATTATGCTGTTTGGGAAAATTGTTGCTAAGCCCATTTTATTTATTCTTTGGAATTTGTCCATCCCCATCTTTGTATTTTTATTTTTGCATCTTTGTGAATTTTAGCCGCTGATTTTTTTTCTTCTTTTGCATCTTTTCTGCATTTACACATCTGTCAGAGCAACTTGAACAAGCATAGAATCTGGCAGACACTCACTAATTACCCATTACCATAAAAGCCTTTCCTAATTACTTTAAAACAAAGAGCAAGAGTGGGGTGTCAGATTCTTCCATATCATTTTTGAAATGCTGGAATTAGATGTGGGTTCGCCACGTGGATCAGCTGCTTCTGCGGGGGCTGACTGTTTGCTTTAGGCTTAGTCTTTTTTTTATAAAGCCACACATGTAGCTGTCAAGAATATACTTAGGACATCTTTTACATTTTAAAACAGTTCAGGGCAATTAAAGAAGACATTGTCACAGCAGTGAGGATGGGGGTGTTTAAGTAACTTCGGGTGCATCTTAGATTATCCTCAAAAAGGTAATCTATGTCAGTAGTTCAGTTTGAAGGTCATATAATTTAAATATTAATTCATTAAATAAATAGTGTTTATTTCTGTGGATTTTGGGTTCCAGCTTATGAAAACTCAAAATCAGTTTCCCAGACAGAAAGTTTATGTTAACTCATCATGGCAGCTCACATAATTATGGGGAGAACCTGCTCATCAACATTTGCATGATGCACAAGGAGGAGCCACGAAAAGTAATTTTTGAATAAGTTGGCTGTTTCAATCATGCTAATGGAGAGTTTGGAGGAAGGAAAAAGCATTGCAGACAAAGGTGCACAACTAACAAGGGAAACCACAACCTCAAAAGGATTGTGAAGCATAATACTGAGTCCGTTCTTCTTGATCACAGACATGTCCAGGCCATTGGCTACAATATTCCTTGCAGTAAGCCACTATTAAACTGGAGACAAGAAGAGTCTTACCTAAGCTAAGAAACTAAGAAATTGACTAAATTGTTGCTCAGTAGTAAAACGTCTTATTTTTTAGATGAAACTACATGTATTTCATTTTGAAATCAAGCTCCTATCGTCTGACGACAAAAAAATCTAAGAAGCTCTGGGTGCAGTTTAATATTTTGGTGATGATTAAAGTGATGATTTGGCGAGCCATTTCATTTGGTGTTGATCCGCTGTGTTTTGTCAGCTTGAAAGTCAGCACAGCCACCTACCAGCAAACTTAAGAGCAGTTCATGGCTCCCTTTGCTAACAAGCTTAATGAGATACTGATTTTACTTTCCAGTAGTTCTTGGTGCCTGCCCACACTACCAAAATACCAACATGATTGGAAAAGCCATGGGAAAAAACCCCCATCTGCGCAGACAGTATGGTCATAAGAGAGAAAAGATGAGACAACAGGCCCAACAATTCAAAACGGCTAAAGGCCACTATTAACCCAACCTGGGCTTCTTTAACACCTCAGTAAGTATTAAAATGAGCTGCAACCAAGTATTTATTCTGTTCACTGGACACTACACAAATAGGTGGACATTCTATATTAACCCCCTTTTTTAAGTTGGCCTAATTTTTAAAGGAAATATTTTAATTTTCTTAGAACTTGAATTTTAAATGGTAAATGGTAAATGGACTGAACTTATATAGCGCTTTTCCAGTCATTTTTGACTACCCAAAGCGCTTTACACTAGAGTCACATTCACACATTCATACACTGATACGCAGATCGGTAGGCAATTTGGGGTTAAGCGCCTTGCCCAGAGACACATCAACATGTGGCAGGAGGAAGCTGGAATCGAACCTACAACCTTCCGATTGCAAGACGACTACTCTACCACACAGCCACAGTCACAGTAGTTAAGTTTTCATTAACTACAAACCAAAATTATCAAAATGAACAGAAATAAAGATTTGACATATATCACTTACTTTTTATTGATCCATAAAGTATGCAAGTTTATTTTTTATATATTGAATTCCTGAAATAAATGATCTCTTTGATTCTCTGGTTTACAGAGATTAGGACTGAAACAATTAATCGGATAATTCATAATTAACCAGTTATTGAAATAATCCTCAACTAATTTAGTAATTGGTTAGTCGTTAACTGGAGTATACAGACGATGTACGCAGAGCAGCAATTAGTCAAAGCTGTAGAATAAATATATACATCTTCATTTACGTTTAAAAAAATCCCTTATATGACAAGAACTCCTCAAGCTGTAGTTTTAATTTCACTTGGCTCAAGTGAAATTAAAACAATTAGTTTCTGTAAAAAGAACATTTTAATGAAGAACCTTTAGATATCCAATTATTAATCAGTTAATAGAATAATTATTAATCAATTAATCTACAACTGATCAAGCATATACTTCAGGAATGCTATGTTATTGCAATTTGTTTATGTTATTGCATTTATTTGCAAAAGGAATTTTCAGTTTTGAGTCCATCTTTTAGTATATTTCTTATATTAAAGAAACCTTAAATGAATATTTTTATCTGATTAATTGATTAATCAATTTATAAAATAATCATTAGTTGCAGCCCTAGCAGAGACGCACAGGCCCTTGTTAAGCTGCTAAACTTTGCTGGTTTCCTGGCACTAAAAGCCGTTAATGTTGTAACAACTGTAACATTGTGGGACGGGGCTTAGGAGACAGTTAACAACACTTTGGGGATGATATATAAAATCTGTTTAAACCAACAACATTTTGCAGCAGCATGAAGCATTAAAACTAATCACAGATGACAAAAATCAGTCCCCGTCTCATCTAAAACCTAAACACTGAGCCAGGCTCATTATGCAGATGTGTGCATACTCCATATTTTATGGCAAGAGGCAGGTGGTAAAACAAAATGATTTGTGTTTCTGCATAAGCAGTTGGTCCTGCAGCATACACACACTCTCAGGTGACAGTGATTGCTGAACGCCTATTATATGCTGCCAGAAAGGTCAATATGTCAATGCATCCCCCTGGGAGGAAATACGCAGCCCGCTCAATCATAGGTGAGAACATGCGGGCGTGTCCTCCCACCAGGGGGGCTGAGCTTTTAGAATTGACCCGCAGTGTATCATTCATCTGCCTGTGAGCAACAAATAAAGCTTTCATTCATCACTTCTTTTTATTTTTTTCCCGCATATGCACCAATAGAAAATCTCCACTTATCGGGATGGACTCTCAGTGCTGTGGGGTATGTGAGTGGAAGCTGGTGGAAAAGTAATGACTCATCACTTTTTTCCCCCACACACAGCAAATTTTCCTTTGTAGGTGGCGTATTGGGAATTGAGTAGCGGAGGGAGAGAACTCGGTCATGAGGTCTGTGTATTTTTTCTGAATTATGACTCCATAACTGCATATTTCTACCAGTTACTTCACCTTATAATCATTGAACAACTTCAAATAACAAGAAAAGCCTAATAAAAACCATTTTTTCCTCCTTTCTTGATACTCACCGCTGATCTTCTTGTGCTGTTCCACGACTGAGACACTGGGCGGCTGGTTTTGGTTTCTATGAACTCTGAGCCCAGAGATGTTGGAGGCACATAGTGTCTCGCCCTGGACTGAACTGCCATCTGATAAGCCACCTCAAATGCCTGTCCCAGTGTTAAGATGATCTCATATGTTTGGATCTAAATCAGAAAAAAAAAAAAAAAGTTAAAACATTAACTGACAAGTAATACTTTCAAAAATGCTTTATGCATTTTTATTCAGCCTCCATGACTAAAAATGTATATCGAACTCCATCCATATTCCCATCAACTGCATGAGGTGAAGCCACCTGCATGTTCTCCCTGTAATTTCCCCAAAGTCTGTTAGCAATTGGTTAAATTGAGCTTTATTTAAGGCTATCAGAGGAATGGAATCTGAACACAAAAGCACATCATAATGTTTTTGATTTTTACTTGTAAAAGAATTTAGATTTTTTTTTTCTCCCACTTCTTACTTTATGCTGACCTGTGATTAAAATCCCTGGAAAATATGTTGATGTTTGTGGCATTCCAAAATGTGTAGAATTTCAAGTGGAAATAATACTTTTACACAATACTTTTGCATAAAACTTTGTGTACAACTAAAGCTTTGTTATGCATAAAGGCAGTATGTGCCTTTATGCATAACGTTTGGTCATATATCTATGTTCTGTTTTACAAATCTTAATTACTACAAAATGATGAGAACATGCAATATTCATAGATGCATAGTTAGTCCTGAACGGCTACATATAGTAGTACAATGTATCATTACATATTAATATGTTTTGAACAACAACTAAAAGGAAACCAATTCAGGAGAATTTCTTCCTGCTTAAAAAACACACAATTCACAGACTGCTGACACTGGTGACTGATAATTACCCCACTTCACACAAAAAGAAAATGCAGTGATTGTTGTTGACCTTTTCACAGTTACTGAGACATTGAGCAAAACTTTGTGTGAAAAGTGATTCAACAGAACAACCGTAGAGACCAAATCAAGCTATTTGATGAGATGATAGAGAAAAAATAAAATGCCAACAGGACGTTTGCATACAAGTTTAACTGCAGGTAGCTGATGACACGCAAAGAGCAGTGATTATTATAACTCCTGACAAAATAACAAACAGGTGCACGTTTGTTTGCATTTCCCACAGTTTAAAACTGGTTTGAATACTTACGACTTCCACAGTACTGAAGACGTGACAGAAGTGGTGGCCACTCTTAGAGTCCTTGGTGATGTAAGCAAAGGTACAGAGGTCATCCGGGTCCTGGGCGGCACACGAGATGTTTCTGATTTCATGCTCTGCAACTATCATCTGTTGGGGACAGACATGAGGTGAAATGTGAAAAGAAATCAATCTCCATCAATTTGACAGCAATTTTTGTGTTGAAATCTTTATATCTGTTAGCACAGATGCTAATATCACTTTACCTTAGTGGCAGCATCAATGAACTTGACACCTCTGTAGGTGATGGACAGAATGACAACTGGGCCCTTTTTGGAATCCTTTGATTTCTGAAATGAACAAGATTCACATAATTGTCATGTTTCAAAAAAAAGAAACTGATTATTCTTCATTTCCTTGGATTTAATGATTCATAATTTTGGTCAGAAGTATACATACACTCTTTATAGGGATGAATGTCATGTTAACCTGGAGCTTTCCAAGATGTTGCAGGTTATGCAACTCAAATATATGTATACACCACCACTAATATTTGTGAAATCTGACCGTAAGTTGCACTTTAAACACCCAGTTTTTGTAACATCATTCTGGGTTATTATTTAACCCTTGTTGGTGTTAGAATCAGTGAAATTGATTTAAATTGGTTGGTTTTCTGACACAAACTTTTAAGCTCATAGTCTGCACATTTGTAATAGTCTTGAGGTCAATGCTTCGTAAAGAATTGACCTCAAGGACCTTCTACGAGCTACGAGGCAACAGTGCTACCAACTGTATCACCTTGCCACCAAGTCGTGGTTTGATAAGAAGGGCTTCGTGTCTTTCAAAACCCCAAGTACCTCCACCCTTCAAAGGACACCTCTACTCAGATTACTGAGTATAAATATTCGGGAATCTGGCCAGACAACACTCTGTCCTTTTCAAACTGCATTGACAAATGAGTCTAAGGTTAAATTAAAAGTCAGCTCTTCTATTTCACATTCTCTACTAAACGAATACTTAAAAAAGCAAAACAAAACATCATTTCCTCATTTGATAATGATGATGTAATTTACAGAAGGGTATGTAAGAGCTCACTCCAAAAAGCTTGGTGTCCTCTCCAGCTCTGCCAGCCAGTTTGTAACAAATGATCCATCCAAAATTCACCACTGCACTCCAAAGTCCTCTCTGAACTGGCAATCATTACACACCAGCCACAAATTCATTGGTTCATGTTAAAATACAAAACACTCTTTGGTCTCCACCTAATCCCATCTTTCTAAAATTTGTCATTAATGTTTTATCAAAGTAAGTTTGTAAGACTTTTTTCATTTTTGTTCAAAAGACCCTGTCTTTTATGAGGCCACATTTGTATTCAAGAAATAAGCTTAAGACGGTGCCAACTAAGAAACAAGCATCTGGTCCAAAATTTAAACCTCCAGGCCTTACTAGAGGCACGAAACTCAGAAAAATTTCTACATATTATTTTTTTAATAGCCATAAATTACATCAACAACCAATGAAAATACACTTTGCTTGACTGGTTGATTCTCTTCAAACGAGAAGATGAAAACATGTCTAAATTGCATTTCCTTTTTTGTATGATTTTCAAATAAAATCGCTCACAATATGCATCACAATTGAATGGAAATGACAAGAGCAAGGTTTGGATCAGGGTGAAGTTTTCAAACCTAAGAACACTGTGCCAGCTGTCAAGCATAGTGGAGGTTGCATCACACCGAGTTTCACTAACTTGGTACTTGTACAATGCAAGGTGAGTAAAACTATATTGTATAAACTTAAACACACGCCAATATCAAAAATGTGTTTTGAAGGGATAAAGCAAGCTAACATGATGTTTCAGGAATGTTTTTCCAAAGGCCTCTATCTGATGGAAGAAATTATGGAATAAGCTTAAAGTTGTTGTTTTTTTGTCCCAGGAAACCAATTGATTTGAAGATATTCTGTCAGTTTGGTCAAAGAATGTTGTTCCAAAATGCATGGACAAACCTTCTGGGGGACACATATAAATCTTTGAGCCTGTTTATGCAATGTCGACACAATTTTGTAATAACAAAAATATTAAATTATTCATTATAAGCCTCAAATTCTCATAATAAATGTTTGAGAACTTCAGAACAAAAACATGTATTTGTTCTTTTTAGGCTGGAGTGGGAAGCAAAGCAAAATTTGTCAACTCACCCTAATTTTAGCACAGGCATCTTGTGTGGACTCAATCCCTCGTAAATCCCTGATTATCAATGATCCTAAATACTGAGGGGAGAGATAAATCAAAACACAGTTCAGAATTCAGTATCCTCATTGCTCATGACAATCAAAACCAAATAAAGAGAAGAAAAAAATATATATTTTCTGAAACTAAAACAGATGAAATGTTTTAGTTTCATCTGTTAGTTTCACAGTTTTTTCATCTGTGCTGAAGACAGAAAAGGATACTTACTGTTGCCTCGTACCTGCAGGCGTCCAGGATGAGCTTCTCAGGCTGGTGATGCCAGGCGGACACGGTGGCGTACGTGGCAGAGTGGCTCGGCGGCCGGAGGTTCAATCGAGACTCTTTATGTCGTTCGCTGTGTCTGTCCTGCAGAGATGCAGAGTCACAGCCCTGCATCCCACTTTCTACAGGTAAGACTGGGATTTTTGCACTACTTTGGGTAAATACATTTAAAGAAAACTCAAAGACGTTTTGACTCCTGATACTAATTTGTGTCTCTGTTGAACTGCTGAGTTACAAGACCTCTAACTGCTGCATATTAAAGCAAAAGCGTCTGAAGTCTGTCTGGTCAGCACTTTCTGGTAAGTCGTTTTTTGATATCCGAGCAGGCTCATAAATATTCATGCATGTTCAGCCTTCAGGTCAGTGCAGCATGTGCTGAGCTCCTTCATAAATCACTTGTCAGAATAAAATACACTTGTGATAATAACACACCAAAGTTCTATCAGAAAGGTATTGATTTAAGATGTTATTTAAAGCAGGCAGTACAACATATTCCTTCATTTCCAGAATGTTGTTGTTTCTTTTTCTCTCTTTGCCTCACTGAGTCAGAGACCAGGCGTGCAAGCTTGACTGTTTGTGTTGCAGTTTGACCTTTAGCAAATGCTAAAATTTGATCACAGAGATATTTTTAGCTCATTCTCACGCAAAATAATCCAAGACACCCTGGGAGGCTGAGCTTCATGAGATGAAAAACAGCTGCAGGGCTGGGTTATTATTTAATGCAGCCATATTTTACCATCCACTGATGTTATTTTCATATAAATGTATGATGCGGTGCAAAATGCAAGAGAACAAATTGAAAATTATTGCTTTTTTCTTTTTTTATATATTTTTAATCATAAATTTTCCAAGGGTTTGGACCAAAATCTTGCAAACCTTTGTGTCAGCTTTTTTATCTGTGCTTGAATAAATTCATCCAATTATTTAAGCCTTGAGGGACAATTGACTGAGTTTAGTCTGCTGAAGATGAAAAATATTAATAAAGGCAATGAAATGCAGTTTTTATAACCATAGGACACAGCAGTAGGATTTAATTATTTTGAACTTACCACGTTAAGATGTTTTATAGAAAATTCATTTGATAATTGCGCATAAATGGACAGAGATGCATTATTTAGAGCAAGGCTCCATGGAATTAAAATCTGCCCTCTAATTATACCGCTATATTAAACTGCGGATGAACATAGCAGTTCTGCCTCTGGGAAGAAAGCAAATATGCTGAATCCTCCTCCATTTTTTAAACTATTAATTCTCTTATAATAAGCTGCAGTGGGTGGCTTCTTTAACTGAGATCCAAGTGAAAGAAGCTGAAACTCACTACAGAGCGCGGCCTCTCATTGTAGGATCGCAGCGAAATACTGCAGTCTTGATCGACTGCTCTTCGCCTCCGGTCCGACTCGGTCAGGGGGAGGAGCATGTCCATGGAGCGACTGGTGTACGGGTCCAACTGACTGAGGGGCGAAGTGGTCTGGGACAGGAGGTCATGGAACTGTCACAGAAACACACACAGGCCCACCAAGCAGATTAATGTTTTGACAGCACTGGCTTTCCTGGGCTCCGTCCAAGCTTTTGACAATAGATAGCTCTCTTGGTTTATTTTAGCGCAGTTTAATCTGCCTGATAAATCAGCCTTTGAATTTCAGTGGTACTGAATCACATGCACATTTCAAACATCTTTTCCTGTAATGAATTAAAAATAAAACCATTTACCACATGATACTGGTTAATTTTATATTGGGTTTGTGGGGCTGTTATTGCTGTGACACACATTTGAAGTCAGACAGTTACCTTAAAAAAGCTGTTCTTATCATCAATTTTAATGTTATCAGAACAGTACCACAAAATAAAACTTTAAGTCCATATCGCTCTGCTCTGTTGGGGTTTAATCTCCACTTATCCAAAATATATAAACAGAAATGCTATCTAATGAAAGCATAATGTTACTGTTTATACAGAGCACATGAATTGAACTATCTTTCTAATTATGCACATTAGGGATATCTACTGAACCAACTAAATTACAGAAAGGCTATTTCTGCACCTTATTTAAGAATCCACTGAAAGTGTTGCAGTATAAATAATCAAAAAGTCACAGCTTTTTCAGTGAGGGTTGGTATAGCTGTTATGGGGTGTAAATATCTTACTGGCAGCTGAAAAACCTTAGTTTAATCATGTTTTGGAGAATCAGGAAGGGATTCTGGTGGAGCGAATCTAATAGCTTCTTGGGAAATACTCACTCAGGCTGAGTAGATTTTCACCATGTGAAGTGATGCTAGTTCAAAAACCTTTCTAGCAGTTTAAGAAAATGCTAGGATATTAAATGTTTTACCCCTGTCACTCATGCAGAAGATAGCTGTCGACACAGTCACTATTTTCTCAGCCAAACAATGCCAGAAGATGAATGTGAATCTGTCAGGTCTCAGTTCCTCCTGCCTGATCCCAAAAACAACTGCAAATCATGATTAAAGGTGCTTTTCAATAATTTCATCAAAAGGTTAATATATTTCAGCAATTCTGTTTGAAAAAGCTTTGTTGCACACATTGTGGTAAATGTCAAATATTTAGTTAAACTAATTATTATTAAAATGAAAACCAAAAGATCAGCTTATTAGAAAATTGGTCTCAATGCTGAAAATGAAATTGGATTCTTATTTTAGACAAAAAATATAGCTACCCAATAGCCAACATGATTATGGCAGAGAATGCAGAACAGATGCTTGTCCAGCAGGCCATCATTGAACACACAAAAAGGGTAAGCCATAAAAAAGCAGTGCTTAGAAGGTAGTTGTGCTCAGACAAGCAGATTATCGGAATGTTGAGTGGAAGGAAAAAAAACGTAGCAGAAAGAGATTCACAAGCAATACTGATAATATCGGTCTTGAGAGGCTTTTGAATCAAAACAGACTGAAAACAACCTTCCTTATGTTGTCTTTCTTTCTTTCTTTCTTCAACAATCCTTGCAGCACTGCGTGATGTAACTGCTAATGCACGCCAACATCGTCAGTGTAGTCTTCCACAAGCTTTTTCAACTCTGATCAACACTTGTTTTTTTATAATCTGGATCATACAGTTATTGCCTTTTCTCTCCTGCCTTTTGTCTTGGACTTGGTAATAATGACTCAGTTTTACAGTCTATAGTTGTCAAGGAAACAACAGAAAATAGTGTCAACATAAGCAAGAGTCTCATGGAGAGTTATTAAAAGAAGATGAAAAACATTATTTGAACTTTCTTGTTTTTCATGCAAAGGATCCCATATTTAGACTAGCTTGCCACCAGTAATAACAAAGTTGGCTGATTGTAGAGCTTTGAGCTCCCAAGTGAAACAGTGGCTTAAACAGAGACAAATCTGTGAGCACAGCTGATACTGGCCAGCAATTTTCTTCTCTTTATATTATTCTCTGCTGTTATTGTTTTGTACCAATTTTATGCTTATGCACTTTTCTTTTATGTTTTGCTTTCTTGCTTGTTTAAATAGTTTTGTTTCTATTAGTAGTTTTAATGACTCATGATTTTTAAAATACCAGACAAGAGAATAAGCCTGGAAATTCACCTTCAGCTTGGGGATCTTTAGACAATCACTTTTTTTGCTAAAGGTAACAGTGTTTTATGTTTTGTCCCAGATTAAAAAAGAATAAAAGAATTCCATTGCTTTCTCTAATTGCTTGACATTTTTACAGTTGTGATGGTATAAAACACCCTCTTAAATTGGCTACATTCAGACTAGCTAATTATCTTAGTTGCCCTTCAAAAATTATAATGAATTAAAGAAACTAAACCTTCTACTAACTAAACACTTCATAAATTTCTATTTAAACTACTGACTTGGAATTTACGACATATGTCAGCAGCAACCAAAGTAATCCACATATAAAACAATTAATTTAGTTTTGTCTGGTTATGCCACAAATCTGGAACAAACTTCCAGAAAACTGTAAAACAGCTGAAACACTGACTTCCTTTAAATCTCGACTAAAAACCTTCCTGTTTAGAGTTGCTTTTGAAACATAATCAATTACGAATTTAATGATGGTACTTGACTTAATGTAATGTTTTGATTGTTGAGTCTATGTTGCATGACTTTGTGTTTGTTATAATGTAAAGCACTTTGAAATGCCTTGCTGCTGAAATGTGCTATACATATAAAATTTGATTTGATTTGATTTTGATTCTAATAAATGGGGTGGAATAACAGCGAATGAGTACTGAACACAAAAAGGCCTAGAAAGTCAAATAGTTAAAATCTAACAATATTTAGAAAGCAATCATCCTATATACCAGTTCCAGTCAATAGCAGCTGGTCTAGTCCAGGACAGTCTGGACAAAAAACTGAATAAGAAACCAGAGTGTATTTTTAACTTGGGGAATCCTCCAAACACAGTCAATAAACTCTCAGGTAGTTTTAAAGAAGGCAAATAAATCTGTATAGATGGGTCCATAATCTGAATTAAAACCAACTGAAAATTGATGGGAAAAAACCTCAATGTCTGAGACAATGCCCACAGAACCTTCAAGATTTTTGAAGACAGACTGAGTGGAAGAAAAGGTCAAAATTGTATCATGCAAATAGTTGATCCAATCAGAATGTGTAATCGCAAAAAAATGGGTCTCTACTAGTATTTAGCATATTTCAGTTGGATATTCAGGGTTCTTACAACACATAATTTATGGACTTATCTGTCCACAAAGGGTTGAAACCTGATTTCTTTTTATTTGGGTTGCTACAAACATCTGATATAATTACCATGTCAACAACTTCATTAGAAATATATTTTTTCTGAGAAAACATTGATGTATTCACAATTTTCCCTGCCAAACATGTCTTTTTGTAGGAAGCTAATTCCCACAAGGCAGCACCAACATAATAAAGAGGGTAGATTAAGTGTTAAGTATGTAAACTTCATAATCAGTCTTACCATAATTGGGGACAGTCGACGGGATTTAGAGGGAGCTTCTTCATAGGGTCTCTCTGCTAGAGATGCAATGATCCTCTTCCTGTGGCCTAAGGGCCCGACCTTAATAACCTGGAGGGAACAGCATCACTCTATGAATTTCCATTTTACAGTCATCTGAATAATATCTCATACAGAACAATTTATCCAGACAAAGCTAAGCGAGATAAATCTAAAACACACTGGTGGCCTTGAAGCTATGTACTCTTCACTGGCTGGCAAACAGAAGTGACTCTCCTCAATAATTCAGCTTCAATCTGTTTTGCCATGAGCCTAAAGTACAACACTGCGTCCTTCTTGGGACACTCTAAAATTCACAAGCCATATTTGGATGGTGAGCTACGAAAACAGAGAGGACCTTACAGACCTACAGAACATTATCCAGAAATATATAGACAGTGCAGCTGTATTTTCCGATTGCCATATGGAAAATTGCACAACAGAATAACATATCCATGAGTACAATCTCTGCTTAACCATTTACAAAAACCACATCTGCTCATAAGTCTAAAAGTCTTGCAGGATGAAGCAAATATTCATTTCATGTAGTAAAATCTCATCACCTTAATACTATATATTTGCATAATTGGCTATTAACATTCATGCTCATCCTCAAAGGGTGGATGTTGAGTGATTAATGTTACATTTGCAATTATGTTCCTGGTACAAAACCTCCCAGAACAAGCTCATGTAATTCTTTGTCTGATCGATTCTATTACTCAGAAGCAGAAGAAGCAAATGGTCTGTGCATTTGATTTCTGGTTATGTTTTTATTTGCCACAAAAACTCCAGCATAACCAGTGAACAAAACAATAGTGAAAAGAACCTTGGAATGATTTTGGAAACGCGACCTGGATCATAGATCATCAAGAAGCCCGATGCTATTTGCTCTAAAATGCTGAAGAGGATGTAGAAAATGTAATGAGCAAAGAGAGTTCTGCCAAGATGTTCACAGGCAGTTCTTGCTGCTCTGCACACTGAGAGTAATGTGCCGCGCACTCAGACCCCCATCTTTCTTCATCGCAGTCTGCTGGACACCATCCCTCTCACACTGCATTGGCAGCAAGCTTGGCTGCTGCTACTGCAGCTCTTTCTGCAATTTTACCACCGCTGGCTTTTCGTTTACTGCCACCAGACGCTGCAAACATAATATAATATCTTCAAGCACATTCATTCTCAGCTTCTGCGCTATTATCCACTCACATAGCAGATACTATGGTTCATCTGCTTTGTTTGCCTGGTTGTCCTCAATAAACATGGCGCTAGCTAACATACAATAAACATGGCACTAGCTAAAATAAATAACATTTCACATAGTAGTGATCTAAATGTTAGAAACCGCACTAGTGATTACCAAAGGGTTGAAACCTAAATACATTTCCAGCAGAAAAAAGTCATTCCATTAAGCGTAGTGAACATCCATGAAATTCAAAAATGTGAAAATATTACAAATGAACCATAAGACTAGGATCTGTAATACCTAATCTTTCGCACACTGTCTTTTTCACTTTATAAAACAATATGCAAGGTTTGAACACTTAGAGAACTGATCAATAAATCATCCAAATACAGAATGAGTACTTTACAAGTTGGTCATCAACCTAAGCTGACTAGCTGATCAAGGAGAGCGTTAATCAGAGAAGCAGCCAAGAGACATTTTGTTTGGTGGGTAACTGACACCCTGAACACATCATGCCCACCATGCAAAATGGTGTAGACAGAATTATGCTGTGGTAGTTAATTTTCTTTCAACAAGCAGGATAGTCCAGTAGAAAGACCTGAGACTGAGTTGGAGGTTTAGATCCAGCACTGAACATGAAGTCAGAGTTACATCAGAGAGGTTTTGATCAAAGCATATATATTTGTTAGAATGTCTAAGACCAAACAAAATTAAATTAGGAATTTAAGCAATGGTTATTATGCTGCGCTAATCTGTAATAAACTTCCAAAAAACTGCAAAACTGCTGAAACAAGGATAACAGACTTGCTTAGACTTGCCTTTGATTAATAATAAATAGAACATTCATTAATTATGGTCTGAAATACAACTTTTCATTACTTCTCTTTATTCTGCCACTGGAATAGTATCTTTCACTTTTTGTTTGTCAATTGTGTTATGCTTTTGTCATATAAAACACCTCAAACTGGTTGGTTGCTGAAATGTGCTATTCAAATAAATTTGACTTGAGTCAAGCAATAAACAAGGATCAAATTAATAAAAGGTCACAGATGATGTATGACATTTACAAACAAATTCAAACTGCTTTTGAGAATTCATAAAAAAAAAGCTGCACTCACAAAATGTGCGAATTTTAAGAACTGCTTGATTGAAAATGCAACATGTATCTCTCTGTTGGATCAACCATAACAAATTAGTCCTCCTTTATAATCACTGATTACCATAAAATATCACAGTATTTCCCTAAAGACAAAACCAAATTAGATTTTTTCTGTCATCCCTCACCCTCTTTTCAAATTAATTTACATTATTTGTTATTTATTTACTAATTACTCTAAGATTTATAAAGCATCTGAGCTGTAGTTTTATGGACATTTTTTCTATCACTGAAAGACTTTTTTGATTCTTCTGCACTTGAGTATTAAGTGCCTCTTAACCTCAAACAGAATCCACAACATTTATGTTTCAATGAGAAATTGTTTCCATTGCCAACAGAAGTGACATTTTATAACAGCTCACTGTAACATGTTAAACATTTAAAGTTAAATACTTAAACAACTCTTACATTGACAATTTCCAGCTCCCACAAGTTCTTCACACACTCCAGGGTTCGGTAGCCATTAGAGAGAAAGTTGGGAAGATACTCATGCAGGCCAAGGCCGTCCAACCAAGAGGCTAAAGATGTGCTGCCATCACAACCCAGTGGTTTCACCTACAGACAGAAAGACAGGTCTATGAGAGCAAGTGCTGTAAAAGAGGAAGCAGTGCTAAATCCAATTTTCCTTTTTGAGTTCTACTTGCAATGCAGAGTTCTGCCATGTTATCCTAACATAGAGTCTCAAGTTATAGACAATTTCAACTAGTCCAGGGATCTGCAACCTGGGGTTCCAGAGGCACATGTGGCTCTTTGGCCAGTTCAGTGTGGCTCGTACAAAACCAAAAGAGAAACACTTTGATTACGGATGCAACAAGAAATTGCAATTTAAGGAGTTTTTCCATTAGTTATTAAGCAAAAACTGCTTTTAATATCTAAAACAGGCTTTTAAAAAGTAGCAAACTTCAAACTAGCCTACCTATATTTCTTCATTTTCTATATTTATAGAAAATCTCATCTCATTCTAAAAAATTGTTTTTTTTTCTTTTGTAAAAGCAGATTTGTTTTGTTCCAGAATCTAAAAATAAAAATAAATGGTTTTCTAATGTTAAAAGCTAATTTAGTTAGCTTTGCTCCTGTTTTTTGCAAATCTAAGTGAGTTTTATTTTGTAGTAGTGGGGGAAAAAGTGGTTCTTTGAAAGGAAAAGGTTGCTGATCTCTGAACTAGTCACACAGCAATTTGCAAACCAATTGACCTTTTATGTCTTGTTCAGAAAAATAATAATAATCTGACCAATAACAAATAGCTCATAATTTTATGTAGTAAAAAAGAGTATTCATTCCCCCATCATCACTGCATCCACTTGTGAACCCATCCACCTTTCCATCCAATAAACAGAATCTCCTTAAGTAGATTATCAGGAAATTTTATTATTTTATGAGTTTAAGATTATAATTAATGAATAAAAAATGAGAGCAGTGGAAATCTGAATTCTGCACAAAAATCTACATTTATCTGTTAATATTGCAATTCTCTTTTGAGTTATAGTTTAATAAAGCAAAACAAATCCATTCATGAGAATTTCAGCTTCATTTGTGGCTTAGTTGTTGGTCTAAAGCTGATTACTGTTATGTACAGATTATAATTTCCAACCAATCCTGAAAGGAGCAATATCACATTCACATCCATTCACCATAAAACCTTTATCTCACTTCAGTTTAGCTAACTGACATCTGCTGTTGAAGTGCTGGAGTCTATTTTTCTGGACGTGGTGTTAAGTACCTTGGGCAAGCCGCGTGCTGCATGGAGGATTTTCTTTCTGTGCCCTGGGTCAGTGATCCCCATGTCTCTTAAATCTTGGTCCTCCATCACGTTACTTCCCTGCATGTGCACAAACATGAGAGAAACATGCAAATAAACTCATCCACATACAGGCGCAACCACACGGATGAAATCATCGGAAACATCCATGCAAACAACCTCTTTCAGCCACAGCTTTGAGCTAAAACGGTTTACATATCACGTAGTACGTCTGCTTCCCACACATATGAACATAAAATATTTGCTCTGAAAATATCCAATCAATAAAACTGTTACAACTTGTTCTACACGCTTCCTGAGAACAGCTAATTGTAGCTGTACATGTGCACACACACAGAATATGCACATCTCTGACACAAGCACTAACAACAGAATGGGAGGACAATGAAGTCAAATAAAATGTGCATGTCAGGAGTAATCAATCTAATCTGGTGCGACTTAGAGAGAACAAAGCCTCCAAAGCAGCAGCATCTACAGGACGCCTTAGTTGCTGTCTCAGTGTGCGTCGCAAAATTACATCCATTATTTCACTATTTGTTTCAGAATTCCTGTTTGATTAAGACCATGGAAACAATCCACAATTATAACTCTATTCCAATCCCTAAAATCATGTCTAAAAAGCAGATTCTTGTTTAATTCATGGAGATGTTCACGCTCAGCTCCAGAGGTTTTGTCTTCTTTTCCTTTTTTAGGGAGGAAGAAAGTCACAAAGACAACCAGGAAAATGAGAAAGAATGTTAAAATGCTCTGTTGTCTTTACTCAAACAGCTTTCACTGGATTGATTTCTGAACACACGATGCAGCAGCATCAGGGCGCAGTCAGGAGATTACTCACTGATCGCTGTAATAAAAGGTCAAAATGAAGTTGGGTTGGACGTGAGGGAGGCTCAAAATAGATTCTCCACTTTTATTAACACAGTTTGAAGTTTGATGATGCCTTGGGGGACTCTGCAAACTTATTATTTCATGCTGCATTTGAAACATGTGACAGGAATGTATGGTTCAGTTCTTACGTAGCTTATGAGCTATGGTGGCTTGATTTAATCGGATACGACTTGCAGATGTAGCCATGGAAGAAGTCCTTCATCTCACTAAATGCATTCGGTTAAAGCAGCAGTGAATTAGAATTGCTCTGTTGGTCTGCCCCAATTGTTAAAAAAAATGTTCCTATTTCAAGATGCAGTGGGCGTTAATGGTGAACTGATGAGGAAAAATAGGTTTATGTGTTATAATATGTAAGTTCAGCTCCAAATTATGCCAACCGAAACAGAAAGGGCTGCAGAGTCTGATGCAATATTAATATGGTAGAGATGCAATGTGTATGCATGATGGGCAACTTCTAGATGCTCCACACAAGACAATATGCCTCACTGCCACTTTTGTTTGGAAATTAGAGCAGCAAAGCATGAGAAAAAAAGAAAGAAAATATGTGGATTTTTAGTCTGAAAGGAAACGTGCAGACATAAAGGCAGAGAGAAGGAAAGCCACTACCGCCCCATTTCTGGTGGCATGAAAAGAGCACAAAATGATAATCGTCGTGTAAAAATTATGAGAATGGGCGCACAGCTGTTCATAATTTATGATCCCTCAAAAGCCGCATCTCACAGCAGTCATCACTTGCAGAGCGCCTCGCTGAACCATGCCAGCGCCAGCCCCTTTGCTCTAAGAGGAGAGTAAGGGGGAACTTTGCAGTACAGTATCTTCAGCTGTGACGTTAGTGGTTTATAGGTGCAGTGAAGCATATATGTCCTGTCGCACCAGAACTGCGCCGAAGAAAATTCATTGATTTCTGGTATAAGACAAAAATAGTAACATTAAAGTAATGAACTTCAGTTTAAAAGATACAGATGAGGACCCAGGAGCGAAGGTGGTCTTACTGGCTTTTAAAAGCATTAATAGTTTTATTAACCAGACGCTACACAAGATTAAGCAAGCGTATGAGGTGTGACAATGATGGTGAATGTTGGAATAAGTATGCAAATAATTTACCATACATGTTCATTCCTTACTGTTTTTGAGTTCATTGCCAACATAAATCCATTGGCGATGAGTCACCTAACCAGCTTCTATAAAAATTTTGGGTTTTTTTTCAACAAAATGGTTTGAATAAAAAAATGAAAATATTGTTACAAAAGCTCTTTGGCAAAGAAATAACTGTAAAGGTCTATTAATGACTTTTCTAGAAAGCCAGACTCAAAGATTACAATGCAGTTTTTTTCATTTGTAAAAACAGTACACTAAAAGTACTATAGGCTGTTCAGATTTTATAAATTTTAATAAAAATATTGCCACACGGACATTGCCATGTCTTTTATGCTGTAATTCATCCTGGGAGATTACACATGTGAGAACCATCATCTAGGCAGAACAGTAATTTCTGTACATTGAGTAGCGTTCAAAGCTTTCAATTTGACCTGGAGAACATTGAAATATAAGGCAATGCAGACATGACAAGGGTAAATGAAGATGAGGAGGACAGAACAGATGAAGAGAGTATGCTGGAAAGGCTGGTGTTTGTTCTACCGTTGCTTGGAAGTGCCAAACAAAAAGGAGAGTGAATGCTGCAAAGATCTCCAGTTTCCATCTCAAGCTGTTTAAGATAAGCAAGAGAACAAAACATTTTCTCAAATGTATTAGAATGGTGTTGCTTCATTTTCACTATCTTCCAATTTAGATTTTTTTTGTTAGCTCATGCTAATGGTGTTAGCTATAAAAATAAACAGTATATAACAAGTTGACATTTGTTTCAACAGATACTGTATCTTGTGTACAGCATATGAAAACTTTGAGGAAGTTTGAGTCATTCCAGACGTTTTGTGGACTGACTTCGTCAACTTTCACAGCTTTGATTTCTTATGTTTTGTTAACGTTCAGATTCACAATATGTCAACAAAAGGACCTCCATAAGTGAAAAATGTAATAAAGATATACAATATTGAAGTAATTAGTTTTTATGTGTCATAGACAACAACTTTTGGGTTAATATTACGATGTTTGAAAGTTTATAATATTGTTAGTGTGATTGAAGCCAACAAACACTTTGCTTTTAATGTCTGATATTAAACCAGGCTAAAAGTTTTTTTGTTTCAGGTGAATAAAAATTTTCGTATTTATTTTCATTTGCTAGGTACCAAAAATAATTAGAGCAATAAAGTAGTGAGGATGGTGGCAACATGTTGTGTGGGTGTTTCACTGCATAAAAAAAAACAAAAAAAACTGTGAATTTCCTAAAATAGTTGGAATAATAAGCAAAGAAGATTACGCATCTTAAGACATCAGCCAGGTTGTTCAAGCTTGGGTATAAATGAAGATATTCCAAATGGACAATAACCCTAAGAACACCAACAAGGTATTTACAAAGTAGCTTATGGAAAACTAAGACAATGATTTGAAGTGGTGCAACCACAAAATCACGTTTCCACAGAAACCTTGTGCACAGAGCTTAAACGGTGAGTGAGGTCTAACAATATGATTGTGTTACACCAGTTCTGCCAAGAGGAATGGGGTACAGTTTCAGCAAACTATTTTGAGAAATTTGTGGAAGGACACTCAAAGTGTATATTAATACCTTAATATTGTAATATACTATGATAATGTATGTAAATATCTTTTCATCTGTTAATGGAAAATTGAGTTTGATTTGATGTAAATATCTAGTTTTGAGTGTTTTCCCAGTTTTATATCTCATAAGATGTCTGGTTGTTAACGATTTCTCCTTTATCTACTTAGTTTAGGACTTTGGAGTACATTTAAGTGGATAAACATTGGTATAAATTAAATCTGATTGACTGATTGATATAAAAGGAAGATTTAAATAATTTATCCTGTCCTAAAACACTTTCTTTAAAACACCACAACAGCAAAGTGGCCTTGGCAATGGATTACTTTATGTTTGTTCTTTTAGGAAAAGGAATCCAATCAAAGCTGAATAGAAAATGAGCAATAGTGCTGCCATCTGCTGATCAGCCTAACCACCTTTACAAAGAGTCCCACAAATGAGTTCTGATCGATCACATCTGAAACAAGTCTGGCACCACCTTAAAGGGCACAATATTAAACATTCACAACACTAGCCTGACTACTCTGACCTTTCTCTTGTTTTCAACCTCCACATCTTTTTGGGGGTTGCATGTGTAATTTGCCTGGTGAGCCTAATGATTTATCTCTTTGATGCATCAAGTTCAGCAGACACATTAGTTGTGACATGAACAAGAGCATCTGAATGCCTGATGACCTACAGGCCCTGTCACATTATTGCCTTGGGAGTTTCCACAAACACTGACTTTAAAAGCCCATCAGAAAAGAAGATTTGTCGGGGTTCTTCACAACAACTGTGGATAACGGTACAGGTTTAAGACAAACTTATTGTGAAAATAAAAAATATATTTTAAGGGTATAAATATTTCTGCACAGCTCATTTAGGACAACCATTCTTTATGCATAATTGAGCGCCAGTGCAACATTTTGTCACCTTCCTTAAATAGTGGTCATTTTTTACCAAAAGTTATGTTTTTTGCCCGAGTCAACTTTTAGTTGTTGACCCTTGGTTATTTATCTAAATAAATTCAGATAAACAGTGCATCTTAGTCTGGCCCTTTCTCATGTATTGGTTGTGATGTGACACAACCAATACTCAGTAATGCTAGAAATTTTGTGTGCAGCTATTGCAACTTTACCTCAAGCCTAAGAGAGTGAGGGTTTATTTATTTTGAACCAGAAGCAAATGATATGGGTCCAACAGTTACTTTCAGCAGGCATCTTGAATACAGCAGTATAATTTAATTCGAAATTTATTGTAAAACATCAAAAAGGACTTTTAGCACTGCCATAAGTAGTGACCCACTATATTCCAATGTACAAATCTTAACAAGACCCATTTCTAATTTGAGGAACTTGAATTGAGTATGACTTAAAATGGCTGCAATAAACAACGTTCTATTCAAGAATGAATGGCTGTCACCAGAGACTGAGGATAAACCTTTGCTACTTACTGCAGCAACAAGTCACAATAATTCCCCTGGAGAGCAGGTTGTTGTCTGAGGTGTACAGACGTCTTCGTCAGACTGTTTCTCACACTCGTATGTAAAAGTTTCAAGTAGTCTTTTCCGCACTTAAAACTTAACTACAAACTCAAGGACCACATCTTTTGTGGTTTTCAGAGAAAAAATAAGACCAATGCCACAGCGCTCTGAAACTCAGTTCTTTTCCATGTATTGCACAACAAAAATGTTCAGGTGTGTCTTGCAAAATGCATGCACAGCCCTGACCCTAGGCATTGGACTGCGGTCAACGTTGAGTTTGATTAAACTGTGACTGTGGTGTTCTGGGTCATACAGTGCACAGCTAATTTCTACAAGATATCCATCAAACTTCTGACTAAGCTGAAAATATCTGGTCAATAAGGAAACAGAGCTCCCACCACCCACGTCATCACAACCTTCTCTTTTGTCTCATTCACCAACAGCGCTAGTGTAGGTTGTAGCAACCATGATGGCTGACAGCACTGCTGCTCTTGGCTTGTCAACTATAACCTTAATATCAGCTCATTATTTTTGAAAACTCAGCGCTATACTCTATGAAACGTCGTGGTTTCCAGCTGAAGCCAGTGACAAGCACAACCCAAGCTGTTTTTGGTTTAAGTGGACGGTTAGCCATCAAAACCCCATAGGCCTTGCATCCTGTGGGAGAGTTTTCCAAAATCCATTAAGATTCTGTATGCAGGTATCTAGGACATATACGTCATCTATGTGAGTGGATGTTTTGTCAGCTGACATTGGTTGAAGCCACCTCAGCTGGCAAGTGAGGGACGAACTGTACCATGAGCCTGCTTTGCCCCTCCTGGGTGTGATGATGTATGGTTTGTGTGCATAAATACCACGAAGAGGATAAACTGTAATTCATTTCACAAACATGGAAAGAGCTCAGCTATCAAGAGGGTCTTTACTCTGCATTCATCCACCACAATGGTTTAAAAAAAGAAAAAAGGTCAGGGGGAGATGTCAGCAAGATTTTGCATGGCATTCCACTGCTGAGTTCCACGCGGCTCATTCTGGCTTCATTAATGAATGCACTTATTGGTGATTTACAAATGGAGTTGTTGGAAAACTGTTTGTGAAAGTTGCTGAAGTTACAGGAACAACAGTACAGTAAATGAGAGCAAATGTACTGCAAATTTGGTCAAATTAAAGAAGTTTAGCAGCAGCCTGGCAGAGAACAGTGTACAGAGTCAGGGCAATGATGTTATGCAAGCTGATACATTATGCAATTTAAGAAGATTTCACTTTTTTAAAGATTTTGCAAGCCTTTATTTTATGTATACTGAATGTGCAACCATAAACTAATACAATTATTATTTTTATCCAACTACAGTAGTCCTAGTCAGTGGTCTATTACTACACAAGAAACAAATATTTTTTTCAAGCAATATTGTTATCACAATAGAATAACTTTTTTAATATTGCACTGCATAAAGTCTACATATAACATTAGCACACTGTGAATTTCCTAGTATCTTGCAGGCCTAACCATAACAAAATATCAACGTTGATGCATTCTTATGCATGAATTCAGACAGGTTTCATTAGAAAAGTTAAAAGGACAAAAAATGGAATTACCTCAAATGTATTTTTGACACACGATGTACTGTATGCAGCAATATCAGTGTAAGAGGATTAAAGCAGATTAATAGACGAGTTATTCATTGATTCAGCTTTATGCCATACAGCTCATTCCTGATGTAATCCTTTAATTCAACATATCTAAACCTGTATGACTCACGCAGCCTTGTTGTCACATGAACCTTCATGGATCTTAAGATCAGGTCAGCGCCACATTTCAAAGTTGGAGTGATCACATTTTCTTAAACACCTCCATCGTGTTTTGATCAGATCTTCTCCAGAAAGCAAGACTACTCGAGCAGAACAGTTTTTTGTTTTTTTTTGAGCTTACTGATCTCAGTTAACCGAGCTCAGCTGTGACAAACTGATGAAACATATAACCTCTGGTCCTAACACAGCTCTGGTCTGAGAAATGTCCACATTTATCCCTCTGGGCCGACTTTTTTACAACACATAGCCATGTTTTCTGAGAAACATGACCGTTGGAAGGGGAGTCTAATTCGGTTTTCTGCAGTCCCTGATGACAGAGCTATCAGCTTTCCACACTATGTTCTTTACAGGAAACATGATAAGGCTTTTAGTCAGATTGTGGACGTCCTTTGAGCTACAGCTGAGCGAAATTATTTAAATGTAATCTGGCATAGTTCTGATGGAAAAAAAAGTAAGTCATGTGTGGAAAATGTGTCAATGTTTAAAAAATGATATGATCTACTTTTTAAACCATCATGCTGAAAAAATTGTGGTATAATCTTTTATTTACACACTGAATGAATGGGATCAAAAATCAGCTTTTGAACATGTGTATTTAAGTTATATTATAAATGGGCATCTACAAATACACAAATTATGCTGCTGCAATACTTCGATATATTTTTGCAGTTATTGCAAGTGAATTGGAGAAAATAAAAAGAGGGTGTATTGTTAAGAGTAGGTGTGCAACCATACAAAATGTTTGCTCTGATCACTTGCAAATGAGATAAAGGGCTGTGCAATTAATTGAATTAGAGTTCTGCTCCAAACAATTTACTAAATCATCATGAACAACAAAAAACATGCTTTGCCACATTCTGCTTCCCTTACATCTTTTGCAATGTAAACGAACATTTCAAGAAATCCACTAACACAATAAACTCAAATATTGTGTGGAGTTTTTTTCTTTAAAAAAAGTGAATGTAATCTTAAAAATATGTTTTTTTCCATATGCTTAACCCCAAAGCTTTTCCAGCCTTTATATTAGGTCCTCAGTGTTAGAATAGTGACAGAGAGATTATGTTGGCCGCTGCAGCTTCCTGTCTGTCAGATGAGACCCTTTTTGCTGATTTCGTGGAAATTTTATGACAGTTTTTTAAACAGGTGATATTTTGTTATTTAAATGTGGAAACATTAGGAGCCACATTTTGACATACATTATTTAGAAAGTCCTGTAACCACGTCTTTCACTGTCTGACATCAAATTGTAGTCTGCTTTTATTTTTGGGATCCGTGAAGATAATTATTTTCATTTGCTAAATGCGAATGACTAAGAGAATATTTTGATGAAAATAGTTTTTAACTTTCTTGAGATTCATTAGTTAACATATATTTCCACATTTGTAAAATTGCTTTGTCAAATTTTGTGGTGTCCTTTCTCAAAGTCTCTCAAAACAGCTGAAATCTTGAACAAATTCTCCTGACAGGGCTGAAGAAAGGCTATGTGGTCCTCAGTGCATTTCCAAATCTTTGTTTTCATATTTAGGTTTGGAGGGATGACTTCTTCACAAGGTTTTACTTCTGTTCTGGAGTTAATGGGCACATTTCTTACCGAAACACAATAATCTCTTAGACACAAAACCCATCTCCATCCTGAATGACACAATGACTGGACATTACCAAGCTGTTTAGTCTGGCATATAATTATTTGAACAGGTGAACATGGTAACTTCAGGCATCTGGAAATTTCACCCAATGACAAACAACGATCCTTTCCTGATTCTTTTGTTAATTTTGTCATTTAAGGTAGCTATATATTAATGTGCTGCTGTAAAGTAAATTCAAAGGTGTGACTCAATTTAATTCAGATGGTGTGACTGAAACTTACAAAGCCATAACGTCACAATTTGTGATCTCTCAAATTTATTAAAACATTGTGTAAGTAATAAACAATTTCCATACAAATTTTCTGTCTCAGTTTAATGGGATTTATTGAAAAATAAACAATTTTGGCAACTGAAAATGGAAAGACTGTGGTTACATTTTATGACAGACAGTAATAAAAGCGGTTATATGTCTTTTATATTATTTGTAAATACTTGAACCAACTGTATGCCAACCAAATAATCAGAGCATCTGGCTACATCGCAGCATGGAAAAATTCAGCTTCATTAAAAAACATGGAATTCTGAAAAAAATAAATTGTAAGATAGTAAGATTTTAATTTTGATAAATGTCGTGTTTTTCAAACTAACCGACCAATGACCAATATAATAGTAAATATGATTTTTAATAATATGGTTCAACACTAGTAAGTTCCTTCAGGCAAAGGTTGCATGATTGGAAGTTTGGGAGAAAAATTGCTAATGGATTCTTGTTATTTGTCTTTTTCACTGGTGGCAACCCACACTCTTTAAAAGGATTCACCGGAGAGACATAAATCTCTCCTGGGTCATGCATTACAGAGTTGAAGACGAGGTAATAAGGAGAGGGCCAAAAGTGTTATAAGACTGCGTGAAAGAGGTGGGAAAGAAAGAGCAATGGAGGGGGTGGAGCTTGTGGGAGACGAGTGGAGAGGAGTAGAGCGGTGACATGAAAAGACATATGAAGCCGGGCCAACACAGGCAGAGACAGGGGTGAAATAAAGTGGAACTGACTCCTGAGATGACATGCTGCAGGTGACTCACCATGAATCGTAGGTCATCAAAGCCATTGAGCAGAAACTTGCTCTCGTACTGCGGCAGCCCCACGTGCTCCAGCCACTCTCCGACCGGCTGGTCCAGGGCTTTACCACAGGCCCCATCTGCCGAGAGAGGGAAGCGCTTCAGCAGGGAGAAGCCGTTCAGCCGGTAGCAGCGGCACTCAGAGGACGACACATGGCATTGCCACATCATCCTCGGCCAGCAGAGGCAGAGCCGAGTGCAGCAGCACCAGGCAGGGTGGGGGGGAGACAGGGTCCAGGCTGGGGATGAGGGGCTCCCACGGTACAGGTGGGGGCCCGGCTAAACTCAAACACAGGAGGAGGATAGGAAGTGCTGCAGGCAACGCTCCGGCCCCTGCAGGGGACTGACTAGACTAAAATTACACCTACTGGTGCTAGTGTGACTGACTGAAGATGTCAGGCGAGGGTGGAGGTAGTGCGGGGAAGGAGGCCCATCTGAAGCTTGGATTTCCTAATTATGTTGGACTGAGCCACTGTGGCATCTTCCAACAAACAAGGTTCACTAAACATTCCTTTAGTGAGCAGATGAGCAAGTGTGAAAAAAAAAAAACAAGAACAAGTCCCTAGCTACAACAACACTAAACACTACAAACAAAAAAGGCTGGATATTTTTAGGCTGAGGGAAACCAGGGAGAAGACATTCTCGTATATATAAGACATTACTATCCTAAAAGTCTCCCTGTCATTTTAGATATACTAAACTCATTAGGGTGTAACACAGATATATTCAGCTCCCCCAAAATAAAGTGGACAGGGTTTTCACCACATACTTGTAAAGCTCTGGCTGAGTCCCATGGCTTCATTGGTCAACCTCTTTGAGAGCTAGGACAAGGCTCATATAATGAAGGTAGCAGCATTCTAAAGTACTGTTGAGGTACTCATGTTATTTTTTTTAAAATCAAGGAATACACATTTCAAGTTCAAATCATGTTTCGTCCTGACTCCAGAGCCACACAGAGTACGATCAGGTAGACATATTGTAAATCCCACATCAAAGAAACGCCGGATTTCCAGTGTGCCAATTCCAAACTCCTCAATTCATATTCAAATCCAAGAATATATTCCTTGCTCCAGGTGAACTGTGAGGCAAAAGGCTCAGTGTCCTTGGTGGTTCCAGTGCTCCCAGTGCAGCCCAGCATTCACACTCCTTCAGAGGGCTGCTGTCAGTGCGGCTCCGCCGGAGAACGTGCCTCTCATCTCTCAGAGCAGTAAATCCAGGTTCAGATCCGACGCGCGGCAGGTGAGCTCTCTCTCCTCTGAAGCGAGGACCACCGTGGGACCACAGTGCATGTTAAGCTAGCTCCTTCCTGAGGCAAGCAACCCCCAACTCTTGCTCTGAGCCCACCTGGTTCTTCTTCTCCTCGCTGGGTGCAGCTAGCAGCCTCTGCGCTCAGGGCAGAGGTTTGCTGCATCCCTCGCCTGTCTGAGACATGCAGGCAGCGCTGATGCAGGAACACAGACACGCACACACACATACACACACACACGCTTACCCCTCACTGCTCACAGGGCATAACGTCCTGACGCTTCCTACTTCAACACAGAAGACCACAGACCTGCCTGAACCTAAGCCACTGCTGCCACGTCCTTCCAACATCCACGATGGGCAATGCAGCCGGAGATCTTCCCCCCACCACCACCTTTTTTATCCAAGCAAATCCCTCAAGCGCTTCTTTTCAACTTCCCCCCTCCTTCTTGCTCTCTTCTCTCTTTGCTCTCTGTCTCCCTTCAGTCTCATAGCCCCATTGCCATGCTCTGTGATCGCACTGCAGGTCTGCCGTATGCTGCCTGATGAAGTGGGGTGCTGTTCCACGTAACCACCTCTCTGCTTCTCTCTCTCTTCCTCTCTCTCACTATATCAATTCCCCTCCCTCTGCCTTCCTCTCCCTTTCTGCCTTGCACTCTCCTTCACTCCGTCTCGGTCTTTGCTTCTCAAACACACAGACAGATGCAAACACACACTCTTTGGTTGTCATCTGTCTTCCACCTCTTTCTTTGCCTTTCCCCACTCCTTGCACCTTCTTTCCCTTCAGTGTACTGATTGCAATTACACACAGCCACTCTGATCTCGTCAGCTGAGAAAGGACACCACTTGCAGAGGCAAGGTACAAGTCCACAATCATAGGACTTGAATGTTGCGCTGCAACTGAGCAGCCCTGATTTTTCACACCATTTTTTCGGGTAGGAGACAGAAAAACAAAGAATGCTCCTCAATCCACCTCCTTATTACCAGATGGCTTTAATTCATTTACATCTTACTTTGATGATAGGACAAAGGGAGGGCAGCATTGATTCAAGTCAGCAGAGCCTCTAATGCACTTGTACAAGAGCAAAGAAAAGAGGAGAAAAAATGAAAGAGGAAGAAAAACAGATGTGTCTCTCCTGATCTTGCTCAGTCATGGCGAATGACAGTAAAGAGGCAAATTCCATTATGTACTTCCAGATGTTCATGTCACATCAAGCATTTTTGAAGCACAACAGAAGCTACTTACAGCAAAAAGCCCGAATGAACAAGCAAGATGATATAAAATTCTGATATATCTGGTGTAACAGGACAAAAAAAGACCACTTTGACAGACTCCACAGACTACCAGTTGAGGGGCTGCTCACCCTGTCTAATACCAGTGTTATCAGAATACAACTGCCAGGCAGAGCGTAATTATTCAGGCTCCCAAGCTGCTCGCAATCACCTCACACATTCCCTGTCGGGTCGTGAGCCAGTCAGTTAGTCATACCAATAAGAGGCAGCCCGAAAAAAGGAGCTATTGATTGAACCGCTTCTGTAATTGGGCACCTATACCAATGGCACTCATGCTGCACAACGCTCAGGTAAAGGCCAGGTCAGTTGTGTGTGACCTGTCAGTCATCCAGGCTTTGCTTGAGGCCAGAGGGAGAGAAGCCGCAATCAGGAGAGGAATGAAGGGAAGAAAGGAGAAGAAAGATGGAGGAGAGAATCAGTCAAGGACAGATAAGACACCAAAAAAGACTAATAGAGCAGCAGGCGATGAAACATTTGGTTGAGATAAGGATGGTAATAGTATGTGAGAAGAACTGAAGCAGACTAATTATGATTCACTAGAACTTCGCTTCCTGCTTTAGGCTTTTCTTCCGAGCTTCACGCTACTGCAGCTTTTAACATCCGAACAAAGCCTGGTAAAAACATCAGCCGCTACACCCATTTATTTCCGCTCATCCCCTCCCACATTAGACGGACCTAATTACTGACTGACAGAGTATCCAGTGCTCAACAGTGGGGGGAAATGGGTCACTATTTTGTCCCCTGATTTATTAGGCCAAACTGTCAAATCTACCGAAGTGGATTTCCTCTCTGTTTGTGCACAACAAGGTCTGGACTTGCCTTGAAGGAGTGCCAAGAAAGACCTGTGCACAAAAAAAAAATAAAAAAATGGAAGCAGAGGTTGTGCCTAGATAAAGCTGTGCCGCTTTATCAGAGCAGGAGAAAAGCAGTAGCTCCTTGTCAACACACCCAAGCAGTGGAGAAAATGAGCCGCAAAGCTGAATTAATTCAGGGAAACTGAAGGCGGACGCTTTTCCTTTGAACATCAGCATGTGCCTATACACAAACCCAGTCGATGCCTCCTGTTAGCTGCGCTTTCTCTCCTCTTCCTCCCTGTGTGTTAAGCTCATTTACTCCACAGTCGAGGTACTCATAATGGGCACAAAACACAAACAGTTTCTGGCTTGAGACTGCGATATTTTTTTGTTCTTAAAACAAGAAAAAAAAAAAATCCATTCCAAGGAAATGACCGAGTCCTACATGATTTCTGACTTTAGAGGGGTATTATACAAATCAAAGCAGTCGAATCATCTTAATAAATATTTCTTCATTTCAGTCACAAAAATAAAAGCGAAATGACAAGAAAATGCTTTCTTTCTGTCTCACTCCCATTTGTGAATACTCTGAGGGCTACCTGTTTGTTTGCTTTCATCCTACTTAAGAAAAAAAACCTAAGCTCCCCATGAAAAAGGCTCTTACAAAAACAGCAACAAAGCATCTTCATAACCTCTGAAAGTACTTGCTCACAATCTACAATTATAATCGGAGCAGTGACTGGATGACTCAGCTGAATCTGGGACACTTTCAGAAAGTCATTCTTCTAAATGCTCTTCTGATTACTATATACTTAGAAGAGTGGAAAGAAAACCTTTATGTAATGTCTTACTTCAGAGCTTCATTCTTATCGTTTTGTAGTGGTTAATCTAAAAATGCTTGGTAAGCTGAAACTTATAATTAAAATAATAAATTAGGGGTTCGCTGGACACAAGTTTTGCTTAAAATGTATCTCAGCATCAGCTATTATATATCCTTTTATAAACTGGGCATATAATTATTGGTAAGCGTACAGATTATTTATATATTCATCCATGACCTCTTACCGTGTAAATTAGAGAATATAAATACACTTTCCATGGCAACTGATGACTGAAAATACACTTAAGAAATGTTCTTGGTTAATTAAGAATATTAGAAGTGATCAAACCATTTCAAGTCACACTTGTCACAGGGTTCAAAAGGAGGTGATAAAAGATATGAGAAATAACTCCACATTAAAAAATACATTTCCATGCCTGTCGTTACAGTTTAGGTCACATGGACACCTCAGATCTGACTTTTCTCCTTCACTGCAGTTTAAATTTCACCAAGTTATCTTATTATTCCGCTCATTTTGTGTCCCAGAATCTGTAAAATATTAATGTTTTTATGATCTTGACACTCATTATGCCCAAAAAAAAAGAGTTGTCTGACTGCTTGTCAATGTTTCAAAGTACGTTTCATGTAAATATTATTTTGAAAATTTAGAACGTTACAATTTTTTTTTTATTTTGCAAGTTTGTACATTTCTTTCAAAGAAACAAAGCAGTACTTTTGAACATTAATTAATGTGGTACACCTTGAACGTGAACCTGTCCTTCATATAGTACAGTAAGTCTGAAACTCAGAATGTCAAAACAGTCACAGTTGTGAGAAAAGATTTTGGCTACAGCGACAGGCTGTTTTTGATGTTGATGTGAATGTGGTTTAGAAAAATCTTGCATTTCCCAGTTTGCTTTTGATTGGTTTTCCAGATCCTTGCGATGTCTCCAGGACATTCGGTTGCAATATATTTTTGTTTGCATTGTACACTAGACTACTATGCTAAAATATTGTTTTTTTTTTTTCTGCACTTTGGACTTGAGCCCAGCATAATTTTGTTTAAGTGCTATCCAGACCTGAATTCAAACCTGGATAGGAAAACCACCATCAGAAGACCATTTACCTTCAAACACCTTCAGTCACCTGAGAGAAATATGGTATTACTGAATAAATGTCAGGTCATTGATCCATTTTAATAAATGATTTAAACAATACTTTCCTGGTCATAAATCTATAGCAGTAGTTGTAGAGCAGATTTAGCATTGTTTGTTTTTCTTGTCAGTTCTCATAATTGTGCTTTTTTTTTACTCATTTAATCTTAGGATCATTAAAGAAATCCTAGTTTTATTGTTAATACATTCAACTCATGCTCAGTCTTGCTCGTTTTTCTATAACCTTAGATAAAGTGTAATAATTTCATAGATCATCATAAAGACAATTTTAATTGTAAGAAATATACAGATTTCACTACATTGAGAAGTTGTTCATAATCTTAAGATATTTACTCTAGCTTGATTACACAACACAAATGTTCAAGTAAGTTGTTTCTTACTTTTTGCAGATTGATTAGGAGGAAAAGGAGCACCCATAACTTCTAGTCAAATGTACTTCATTAAACAATCGGCAAGTGCAGCCAACTTATAAAAGAAAAGTCTTGGCAGTTTGTTGATCTAGAGCATACAGGTGGTTGTTAACACAATCTCAAAAAATAAATACATTTGTTACAACAGAGGAGCAAATGCTGCTGCCCATGAATATGGAAAGTATTGAAAAGCCATTTCCGAAACCTATTATTCTCCAGTGTGAATGTTTTTTCATGGATGGAAGCATTTTAAGGCAGTTGCAAATGTTCCCAGGAGTAGTTGTCGCAATAAATTCAACCTTAAGGTCAGAACGTGCAGTGCTTTGTAAAACTGTAAAAAAAAAAAAACAACAGGACATTTTAAATAGAATTTAAAAAAGACAGGACAAGTATGGGTAGTTTGGAGGGGTTGTCAGGAAAGAGACTATATTGCCCTCATAAGAACATTGGCAGCATGACTTAAGGCTCTGTCATTCTTCACCTAAAGTCAAGCAGTCGACTTCTCGTATTCTCACAAACCTTTCACACATGGTGCAGACCACCTGGGGACACCCCTCCCACTTCAGTATTTGTAATGCCTCTAAACAAGTAATGAAACATCATGGAGAGAGTGCCAAACCTTTCTGCAGACTCCTTTGTGGACAACCACTATGCAATTTCCATCCAGGAAATCTGTGTAGGCATTTTGCGATGAATTGTACTTAATTCCTCACTACGTCTGATAAACGCCCCTCAAATGTATTCACGCCACCTGCGGTTACTAAAACCAGATAGTGAAAGTTTACCAGTTGAAATGAAATATCAACATTGCTATCCGAGCGCATTTCTTCATGAAAGATGCCCACAAACTTATTCAGCTCTGTGAGAAAAAGTTTGACACAGGCATGGTGTCAAGCATAAGATGAAGCAAATTTCCTCTTGTGATGCAACTATGTCAGTGAATGCAGAGTTTTATGCTTTGAGACCATTTAGGCTTGAATAGTTGTGTTGGAATGAGCTAATGAAACCACATCTATTGGTTATAATGTTTGTTATAACAGCATGTTTATTGAAAACCCAAAGAAAAGTTATTAATGAATACACCAATGCAAACTTCCAACAGTGATGGGCTAGTGTTAGAAAGTCTTGAAAAGAATGAAGGTTTTGTAAAGACCCAGTCCTCTGATTTTAATATTTGTATATCTATGCATTCAACAAAATTTACTGCCATCTTTTGTCGTTTCTTGCTCCCTTAAAACTTGCCATACCTTGCTGTGGCCCATAAAGAACGCCGCGCATAGCTGATGAAAATTTTATCCAAGCCAATCTGTGTAAAAAGCAGTCCTGTGCAGAGAAAAGCTGTTATGTAATAAGATGAAACCTCCTCATAGGAACATATCTAATGGAAGAAGCTGACGGTGTAACCTAAACACACTGAGCTGGTGCCAGCTGGCCTCTCCCTCTGCACCTCCTGAAGGACACTCACTGAAGCCCACTGTCAAACTATTAAAATATAAATCAAAATGACAGTGGGGAATTTAAAATTATGTATTTTCCATAAAGAGGAAACTTGCTAGTTACAATTGGCAACAATGAGCTGTCAGATGAATCTCAGCTTAATTTCCTGAGAGTCAGAAAAACAATACATCCATTCTATACATCTGCTTTAATACTGTTAAACAAGCCCAGATTTGTCACAAGTTAGATTATGTTTAAGTGTACATACACACTAATATGCACAGATCTTGAATTGACCTTCTAGCTATAAGACATATTTTTCTATTACTATGATAAACTTTACTATAAAGCACTAAGACTAAAGCACTATAACGGTTTACTGCAGCTTACCCATAAAAGGCAAAGATTACTTCATCAATCCTATCATGTTTTAGCATTTTCTTTGCTGAATTGTTGGCACTTTACATTTCTTTCTTTTGAAGATTACATTTCATGTGTTTGTTCCATTATGTGATGCTTCTTCTGACTGTTTAGTGTATCAAATGATTTTTTTTTCTGTTACTTTGTCTTTCTTGCACATTAAATGTATCTGTGAATGAATGGTGTTATACAAATAAACTTGTCTTGCCTTTTCTACAGTGGTGTTTCTGTTGCCGAAACCCTTCAGGGTTTATTCTAATTCTTCGTTTCATCTCCTCTTTTTATTCATTCCACTCATGTTAAAGTAAAAACTTAAAATTAGACTCTAGTATTTCTTGCTTTGGGGTCTCTGAAAGACTGACAAGCTCATAATAATGCTTTCAATTGGTTAATTATTGTAGTTTGGGTGTTGGTGGTATTTGCTTTTTTATTTTTTCAGATTTGAATCAGATTAGGCTTTTGTTCTTAGAAAGTTCATTCCATAGTTTCAATTTCAGATTGATCTGAATTGTTCCTCTTTGCTGCAAATAGTTTGTTTGTGTCCTTGGTTTAGCAAATAGATTTTGGTTGATGGATGGAAAACCAACCAATACCTGAATTTATAAGTGATTAGTTTTTTGCAAACATCTAGTAGAACTGCACGTCTACAAAGCTTACAAACTACTTCTCACTCCAACCCTCCTAAGAATTGTTGTAAATGGCATAATGGAGAAATTTTGTGATGATGTGCTGAAGGCGGGGTGCCAGAAAGAGCAGGAACTTCTTAAAGAGACAGGCCAATTTGTTTTAAATTCAGTTTAATAGTTACATGATTTTTATAACAACTCAACGCGTAACATAGTTATGTTTTTGTGCTATAAAATGTCACTATTGGATTGGAAAATGTATATTACTGCCCCTTTAAATAAATATCTGAAAATAGGGATTAAACCAATGACTCAGATTCCACAACATGACACATCTTTTGTACATGTTTTTACATCTTTCAAACATAGTAGTGTCAGTTTAGCTTTATGTTATTAAAGCTAAAGTTTAATCAGTAATACTTTTATAACAAATTCATGTCAGATCATGATTTCTTGGTTAATGTCAAGTTGTCATAATAAAGACATTTTGAATGTCAACTTTGTATTAAAAGTCTCACAATTTACCAAATGACACTTTGACAACAGTCATAAATATTCATGAAGACTTATTCATGTTCATGACAGGTGTTATGTCATGTTTATGACGGTGTCATGACAGTCTTACTCACAACCCGCCAAATAAAGTGTTGCTGAAATTTGAAATGTTTGATCTTCTTGAGCTACTTTTTAGAAATTAACATAAGTTGAAATTATGCATTATTATTAAAAAAAATGAATTACCTGGGCTTGGCTTGGGATGCTGGTTCTTTGTTGTTTCGATGCCAGCCCCAATCAACGTCATGATCTTCTCAATCTGTTAAAAACAAGCATGAAACACTGGTGTTAAAAAAATAAAAAAATAAAAAAAATAAAAATACATCACAGAATCCAACTCTAGCTCACAAACTAGAAGCCCTAATGCCAATTGTCAACCTTTTTTCTGAATGAATGAGACTTGCAATGGTGTTTGAACTGTGTGCTTCTGTTAGAATCACTGAGTGGGTGGACTGCTTTCTAGTGATGGATTGTGAGCACCAGGTTAATGTAGACAGCAGTTCGATGAGTAATCCACTGCTAAGCAAAAACATAGACAGGTACTAGGCTGGATTACAACTACGAATCTCCAGTAACTAAACATTACAATGGCCGTTAGGAGTCTATAACCCAAACAGAACCTCCGGAGGCCCTGATCAGATTGAGTTTGCAGTATCAGACATATAATGTGTATTTGTTTAGACTCCACAAATACAAAAGCAATAGCTTTCTGCAGCATCATGTACGCTCAGTGTGGCAGGCAGAAGCTCATGAAAAGGATGCTTTGGGCCTTAGAGCCATGAATGTTTATTTAAGAAGACTCTGAGCTTTCAGAGCCAACAAAAAAATTATTAGTTGCTTGTATTTTTCCTACATTGCCAACTTCAAGTTTTACTGATGTGCTTTTGGGGCTAGTAAACATGTTACATGAAGTAAAAGCAAGAAACATGTCAATATTAGTTTTCACAAAGGAGGGATTTAACTGTTGACTTTAATTCAACAGTTCTGAGAGAACAGTTATAACTGTGTTTCCATTGACCATATAATTAGAATTATGAAAATATATGTGTTTAATGTAAACACCCCAATTAAAAAAAAAAGCATGCTATTCAGTTGTATAAGTATTACTGTATTTCGCAAAACTGCAATGGAAACGCCATTATTACTGAATGCTACTACTGGCAGATGAAGAAGACAAAGTTGTAGCAGGATAATGGCACAGCATGTTTTTTAATCGCTTATTGTATGAACAAACTTATTAATGTGATTTTAGTTGCACTTGGTTATTTAATTATGATAAGCAGACATCATCCGTGATATTTTGTTTATCTGTTTATTGAAGATAACAGAATTTATAAGATCTTAATAAAACAAATAATTGAACTGACATAAAGAAGATGGTAACACAGACCTGGTGTTTTCAATATAGACATATAAAGTACATCTGTCACTGTATACTAAGTCTACCCAACAGTCTGGGACTCATCACATTTATTGCATACACTGCATGTTAGAAGAACAATCTCTCTCATCGCTGGTTAAGCAGCTGTCTACAGGGTGCTGAAGTGTTTGCTGACGCTCAATGCTTCAAGGACAATAAGACCTCACGTACACTGCAATACATTATTCTGTATTTAGGCAAACAAAACTCACATTTTTATACCATTCAATATTCTTTAGGTGTCTGAAGAAAATAGAACCTGCATATAAATGTTTGTCAGCTGCAAGCAAGCCAACTTTCATGCATAGATGACCTCAAAATTTATGTGCAAAATATTGCAAACCAGATGGGTGTCTAAATATAGAAACCCTGGAGTAGACTTTTCACAATCAGCAATACAGGTTTTTGCAAGGCTCAAAAAAAAGGATTTTACTTTCACTACTGACACCAGGCAGAGACACAGCCAGGCTTATTTGATGTAATATTTAGTGTTTGAAAAAGCACTATGCTTTTCGCTAGTGGCATCAACACTGTGGAAAAGCCTTGATTCATTTGGAAGTCAGGCACGTGGGATGCATGGCATATGCCTCCAGCAATACAGACCCCACATTACTCTTTGAATTAACCCAGATACATTCTATATCAAACACAGACACATAGAAACACACACACACACCCAACCAGGTGCACCTTTATCAAAACTTGTCTCCGGATATGACGCTTCTGAAAAAAAATCCAGTGTCAAGAAAATTAACAGAGGTAAAATATTTCACAGCTGCCGAGATCTTTGGCACATAACCACTGAATACAATTTTGTAACAGATAAGTTAATTACACTTTTAACCACTGTAAAAATCAAACATCATCTGCTAGAAAAACTATCCAACCTTTGGTGCCGAACACGGTGATCTTTTTTGATGCAATGTTTTTCTTTATGAGATTATATTATATTTCAGAAATTGTACAGAGAAGAAGACAACACTCAATGAATTTTTTTTAGCATTGCCAAATATTCTCAATTAAATGAAAGTCTAGGCAGCCCAGGTTGTATGTTTGGAGTCTGTCTCAAGTGTTTTACAGTCTCTTAAATGTTTTTTTTTTTTTTTATTGGTGGCCCTGTATTTAGTCCACTTCCCCAGCTTTGCTGGAACAAGTGCATGGGATATCAGTCTTAAGAATTGGAGTTGGATACCCCTAATTTTTTTCTTTTCAAATGTTGGATTTCACAGTATTTTCTGATATTTTTAACAGTTGGGTTATTGATACTTAACCTTATTCGACTTCAGTCTCCATAGCTTTATCCCTAACCTGTCTGCTGTGTTCCTCTGTCTTAATAATCCTTTTTTTCACAGATGTGTTCGAAGCCTTTGAGGCCTATGCAGAATAATTGCATTTAGACAGAGAATTATCAACAGAATGGTGGACCTTATTTACTAATTTGGTAAACTTGGACAGTGTACTGGATTTCATTTTTGGACACATGAGTAAAGGGAGAGGAACACATGAGCTGGACATATCAAACTATATCAGCGTACTTTGATGAAAGCCTATCTCTTCAAAGACCTCACATGACACTCTTGTACATCTACATTGTTATGATTTTACTAGTTATTTAAGTATTATTATTATTAAATATTCTTGCCAGTGGCTATTCCTAAAGCTTAGACTTTATGCAATTATCTTTTGAGCAAAGATTTTGTTTAATGTACAGACTTAAACGTTATACTGTTAGTCAAATTGATGCTGTACAAGGGACCAAAAATCACAACCACATACTGATCGTTCTTATTGCACTTTAGCTAGATTATCTGAATCTTTTAATGTTGCTAAAGCACCAAAATGTTGCAGAGAGGGGCCATTATTCATAATTAGAATCACTATTTGTCCATGTAGTCTGTACACTTTCATCCAATTAAGTTGGTGACCTGCTGTGAGATGTTACAACAGTTTTTTTCGTTCCCTCATATTAACTATGTACATATGCGATAGGCCTTCTGCACACAGTAAGCACAGTGGTTCAGTCAGGCTGAATTGTTTCCTTCATTTTGTGCATCGTCACCCTTAGTAAAAATAGACTATATGCTGACTGTATAGGTACTATTATAAATAATCAACTTGACTGAACTGGAATTGACTAAAAAGTTTCCAAATGTGAATATTAGGCATAAAACATATGGCAAAACAATGGACAATTTTTGTTCCCCCCCCCAAGTTATTTTTCATCATAGCATAGACCATGTTATCCTAGAAAAATAAAAAAGAATTTAAAAAATTTAAAAAAAAAAAAGTCTGAGGTCAGGTGAAAATGACAAAATAAAAAACTATAATTCGAGGCCAGATCATTCATTCTAAGTCCAGAGTGGGAAAATGATGAAAAGACCCAATAGCAAACAAATCAAGAATGAACAAGCTGCAAGCCGTCAACATCTGGATGAGACTATGAACATGGGCACCGATGTTTAACAGAAGGACAACGTAAACAGAAAACGGTGATAGTGTGGAAACTTCACCTGTTGGAATATAAGTTTATATTTAGAAAATGTGTTTTCTCACAAGAGCACATCTTTCAGCCCTAAAAAAAAACTCTCATTCAATCATCACACAAATACCGAACATTTTATTACATGAGAGTGTTTAGGCTTTAATTACCTTTAGCACCTGGAGCCTTTTTGGTGACATGGAGCTGGAGATTTCTTTTGTGGCAATGACATAAGTTGTAGGGCACATCCAATGTTTCAGCCTTGCATTGCTACTTTCACTGAAGCCAAGATTTGCATAAGATCTACGTATCTTCTATTTATGTAATAAGAACTTTTTCAAACAAAGAAAACCATTTTCTTGGATAAGTTGCAGGCTTTGCATACTACACAATGCATCTTAAAATATTGCTATTCACGATGTTATCAATGTTATATTAGAATGTTCTTTGTTTTGTTGAAACCAAAATAAATATGTTTCTGTAGTTCTCACCAAAGCAATTTCTAATTTCACTTTGTGTAATTTACCAGAGTCTGGTTGAACCCTGATAAGCCCTCAGTTCATCAGAAAAGTGAGTTTTAAAAAAGTGGAAAATTGGTATTTATGTGAGTACAATATAGATTGGTTGTTTTTTGGTCACTAAGAACTGTAGGGGTTTTATAATGAATAATGCTCAATTTGGTTCACTGGTTTATCTGATGTAGAGACACTGGAATAGGGTTTAATGTCGGTATTTCACTTTGTTTCTATTTGTTTTTATTTTCACTATTGTTTCTCATCTCCTTTGTCTGCATGCTATCTAACAGGATAGAGATAACGCAAAATAATCTTAAACAATGTGCTTTAGGGATACAGAGTACATTATTGTTTACTGAGCCTGTCTCTCTCGGGCAGAAATGATGGCTGAAAGCCTAAAACGAAGGAGATAATGAAAATGATGACTCGATATATTAAACCAAGCAAAAAGAAAAGCTGCTTGCTTCACTGGCGTTGGTCTGAAAGCAGGATCACTGCTACAGTATCACTGTCAATAAAGACAGATGGGCCAGGAGCTCTGGAGTGAACATAGAATAGATCACATAATTATATCCAACAGTTCTGATGATCTGAAGTGATTTTTATTTATTTGACAGCTCTGAAACCACACAGCATAAATAAAGTCAGCATGAATGACAACATCCAGATGGCGAAGAAAGTCTAAATGTAGGCTGGTAAGATTTGTGATTACTTTTATTCTACTCATAAATGTTTCCATCAAGGTTTTTGTTCAGTATTTTTTAGAAAGCAGGCTTATACATTTAGTGACAGCATAAACCTTTGTGAAAAGCTTGTCATACCACATCCATTGTTGATGACAAAACTTTTTTGCTATACAATACTACTGAAGGTATGAAACACATGTGTTGATATTGCGTGAATTTACTATAACTGGCTGGTCAACTGACAAGACATTTAATTTTTGCTGTATTTTAATCCATCTGTATAAAGGACATCCTGATGCTCTATACAAAACTAATGGAAAACAGCAGAGCTGGAATATTTATGAAGCCTTTCAGGGATGGCTTTGGTGCAGCTATATATGAGTGCATCCAACTATGTGTAAATCATTTAAACCAGCTGTCTATTTTTATGTTGAAAAATGTTGCAGCTATTTTTTTTAACAAATGTTTAACAAACAAGTATAAAAATGCTTTCTGTAGTATCTGGCAGGTTCAAACCTAGACAAGGAGGTTATGTCAGTCTGTTCAAAAAACAAGAAATAAGGCTTGTCTTTGATTTTTATTCTAAACCACAACCAATATGAAGAACCACCTTGAACCTTTAAGAGTTATTTACTATTTCGCTTTATTGTCTACTTTTTCATTAATTGCCTCACAACATTGTTATGTTTCAGAATTAATTTTGATTTATTACTTAAAGTATTACAATGGTGTCACAAATCTATGCGTGTTATTTACAACCAGAGCTACAGAATGAGGGAATGTGAAAGAGTTTAAACGCATGAGTGCGTAAAAACCTCATGAAAGCCACTGGGAATCTCATATTATGCATAAAAATGAAACTTCTCAAGAATTTTTAAACACAACCTTTGAGTACTAAGCAGATGCGGGAAAAGTCATAATTTTTGTAGTATTTTTCATGGAATTAAAAAATAAATGCACAGTGATGTTATTACTGGAATTAGTCTGCTTATCAAAGTGAAATGCGGGAATTTGATGGTTATCTGCCTTACAAAATCAAAACATGTAACAAAGATATTGAGGATAAGGTTGATGTTTTATGATGAAATTAGAAATATCAAATAGTGTACCAAATAAGAAAACAAATGTTTTGTTTTTTGCACAAGACACATCACACAAAAAATGGATGCTGTTGTCATAAACAACATATTCTCCATCAGTCAAAAACAGGGGATCATGCCAACAGAGATATAAAAAAAAGTTACATTTTATTTTATCTTATACCTCTTTCATTCAAGGGGGACTAAATGCATTAGAGAAGCTGGTAACATAAATTTGATTAAAAAATGAACTGGTTATTTTAAATATGTATTAAGACTTTATTTTATTCTGATATATGAACAATGTCATATTTCAGAAGACAGATGTATTAAAACAATAGAAGCTAACAGGAATTGGACTTCAAAACAAACATCATCATGAAGGCGAAGCAAAAAACAGGCAGCGGCACTGAGACATCTGCTGCTGCAGGGACCAGGGTGAATGTGGTTACATCTTTGACGTTTTCCACTGAGCATTTTCGCAATTAAAGTTTTATTTACATCAAAGACAATCACACACAGATTCAAATCAGTTCGAGCATACTGGTGTAGCGTCCCACATTCATCTACAATGTGTTTCAACGTGGACAAAAATTTGGCCGTTTTTGCATCAGAAGCAGTGTCATTACATCAGCCGACTCGTTTTTATATAACTGAAACTGTTAACAGAATACCAAGTGCTTTTGCTGCAATAGGAAACAAAGAATGGCTTGCCGTAATATCAGCTGCCACAAGATATAGCATTTAATACACATATGCTTCCACTGAAAATGTCAAATGGATATAAAGGTTATGCTTGAAACAGTTATTTTGTTTTCACTTTAATGTCACAGTGCTGTATACTGTGATAACTTACAGCAGTGAATGTTTCTGTGTCAGACTTCACAATCAAACTGTATTTGAGCTTTTTCTGTTGCTTAAATGTATTGATCATTTATTAAAATAAAAAAGTCAATCTGAAAGGGGTGCATGTGGGTATTCTAATAAAACAGCTTGTTACTAGAAGTAGACTCTTACTTTCTGCTTCTGCTAAAACAATTGTTTGAACTGGTTAGTTGAAAGCAACTGCAAAAAGGGCAAACACAAGTGAAGTGAGCTCAGAGAAAAGGTCAAGAATTGTTTCTCTGCAGACAGAAGGCCACGCTGTTCATTAGATGAGCAAAGACTCGAGCTTCCATTCCCCGCAGCGGGGTGCCAGGAGAAATGGTTTCAAATTGAGGGAATAAACAAAAGATTGGAAGACACAATTATGAGTAGGAAAAAAAGAGGCAAAAAACTGCAGCCAGTTTCTTCTGGGGTCCAGGCCAAATTCGAAGACATAACCGAGATTACCTGTGGGTCCAAATAAGATCCGCCAGTAGGAGGTAGAGTGATGAAAAATGACGAGAACCATCAGGCCTCAACAATAGGACATTAAGAACTAAATTAGAAATGAACAAGCAGAGAATGACAGAAACTTTGGAAATAATGGCTATTTCAATAAGAGCTTAAATGACTTCGATAATGGAACGTTTTGAGAAGCGCAGTTTAACCTGACAAAGCTGATAGCATCAAATATAGATTTTTTTCTTTAAGCTGATGGAAACTTTTAGTTATTTATGGTAAGTGAAGCTTAATGAGCATGAATAAATCTTGCCGTAAAAACAAACATTTAATTTTATTCCAGTGACAAAAAGTCAATATTACTTTTAAGAAATCACGAAGGCAGCTACTGCCTCAAAGTCAACTTTTTTAAAAACTTGAAACTTGGTCAATTAATACAAGTAAGAAAAAGATGCTGAGTAAAATAAGCATCAGAAACTGTTATGGTGAAGGCTTTTAATGTAAGCCTTCATGCACATTTAAAACAATACCTACAGATTTAGAGGAAAGCATGAAAGCAGTATCTGTCACTCCCTCACATTTACATTGCCAAAGAAAATCCCTTGAAGCACTGAGGGGAAAAAGACATTTGAAACAGCTAGAAAACAGGATGCCCTCAAGAACAGGACACCCCACCCAGAACGGCCTGAACAAACAGTGTGTGTCAGAGAGCAAAGGGTTGGAGCAGAGAGCAGGAAAAGGGCATGGGAGATGACAGAGAGGGAGATACACAAATTCAAGCGGAAACTCAACATTTTCTAGGCCTTGTGTGGTGACACATTTCTGTTTTAAGAGTGTAATTGCACAAGTCAGTGGTACAGGGTCATAGTCTTCATGCACTAAACAGGACTTAAATCAAGACGACATGAGTTTGGGCCATGAGAATCAAATAGTCTTAAACAGGGAGAAATTGATCAGGATCGAGAATTTAATATTTTCTTTTTTTAAGATCATCTGAGTGTCTGTAATGTTTAATGCTTGTATTGAATTGCACTGTATAAAGTTGACAAAAAATCTGTATGACTATATGATTGGGTTTTATTGGAATGAATTAAACTGTATATAAATGAGTTTCATAAAGTTGCCTTGAGATCACATGAATCTGATGTGTAGAAAGAGGTTTTCTGGTCAGATGAGACGAAGAAATATTTTTGTATGCAAAATTTGACGAGTGAGAGAAAGCTCAGTGCGCATCACCATGCTGAAACATGGTGGTGGCAGCATTATGCTGTTAGGATTCTTTTCTTCGGTGGAGACAGGTAAGCTGGTCAGAATCCATAAAGAAAAGCTATTAAAATATGCAAAAAAACAGCAGTACCCCAACTTTTCTATTGCAGAGATGCAATAGAAGAGTTTTGATCAAAGTATTTTCATGGGTAAGAATGGCTCAGTCAAAGTAAACTCAGGCTTGGAAATTTATGTTTATAGACATTCTCTAATCTGACTGAACTAGAGATCTTTTGCAGAAAAAAAATGAGTATCTTGATGCACACGTCAGCCTCCTGAAAATTTATTTGCGTAAGTAGTTCTACAAAGTAATGACTTGCGTGTCTAACTGCAGATACACACCACACTATTCAGATTTTCATCGTAAGAAAATATGTCAAAGAAGATATAATTGAAGTGTGTAGTTGTGATGTGACAAAATATCAAAAGTTTCTTAATTTTTGTTTAGCTTTTTGTTGTTGTTTTTTACTGTGAACAGCTCGCATAAGGATTAACCATTGTGCATAAAGTAAAGAACCTTGATTCTGAAGTGGAAAAGGGTCATGGCTGTGGTTTAGCAAAAACATTTTCTTCACTGACTTTTTTGTCACACTTATAAGTTTATGTTTTGGAAAGAGACATTTTAAATAATTTCACAGTGTTTACAGAGCTAAAAGGAGGGGTTGGAACTCCAAATTCTCAGAAATCACAAGTCAAATCTTTTTCAGGATATGAATGGGAACTGAAGGAGGTGGGACAGGTGGGTTGTGGGTACGTAGGGGATAGTGAAGGATTGCTCATAGTGGGCTCAAAAGTAGATGGCGCAAGATGGAGCAAAGGAGCCACAAAAGAGCAGGAGGAGACACTGGAAGCGTGGGACGGCCCCCTGAGACATGTACTGAATGGATGTGGTATGACAGCACAAGCCCAATTAGTCTTGGATGCCAGGGCTGCTACAGGGAGGTCGGTGCAAGTGATCAAACCATTCATGCATTCAAGCACTCGCCCGCAGGCGTTCTCTGCTGACAGCCTGGGTAAAGTTACTCCATCACTGCTTCAGCTGGACTCCTGATCACACTGCTGCCTCCGCTCTCCTCCTCTTCCTTCCTTTCCCTTTCCTGAAATGTGCCGCTAAATTTGTCTATTTTTTTCCCAGCTAATCTGTCCTCTCTTCTCTTATCACTCCCCTTTATTTTCTCATTCACACACAGCGACACACTCCACAGTGCCATTCCTCCTGCCATCTACACCCTCATGCTTGTCCCGACAGCTTGTGTATTACCTCATCCCACTCAGATGCAAAGGAAGGCATGCGCTCGATGGACGGCTGCCCAGAACTGCAGTTAGCCACAGAGCCGCTGCGGTTTGCCAGACCTCCGTCCTCCTCTCCGACCGGAGACGCCAACAGGTCAGAGTCTGACTTTGACAGGCTTCGAATCAGTCCCAGGTCTGCAGGTCTCAGTTTGATCACAGCTGCTGATGCGGATTCAGGTGAAACTTTGGTACCATCCTGTAGGTCAGCCTTGGGATTCTGGATAACGCTGGTGGTGTTTTCTGGAATGCAGTCAGCCATTGTTGCAGGGCTGCAAATTGCAATTCAGTTTCATCCGTTGTGACGATGAAAAATTAATCCAAAGTTTTATGGAGCCAAATGATGGACTGAAAAGATACAGATTAAAAGGACATAAATACTGTGGGCTCAAAAAAACATCTTTCCTAACAAACAAAGACACAAAGACTTGTGCTACAAAGTTCCCCTATATAGAACTAAAGACGGCATATAAAGGAGACACTTGTGGTTCACAGAAACAATAACTAAGGCCCACCCACAAGTTGTATCCTGTTTCCCTCCCCTCGGTAAATGGCTGCCTTCTTCTGAGACTCCTACACTCTCATATCAACTTTAAACTGCCTCAGTAAGGCAAGTTATTTTGAGTGGTTATAATAAGCCTTAAAAATAATCATAACAGAATTCTTAGTGAGTAAACCAGCATTAAAAGACAATGAATGCTCTAACACAAATGAGCAAAAGCATACTATATGATCCACACAGTGGCGCACAGCTTCAATTAAGAAAAACACAGAGACGGTAAATAACTCCCCAAACCACTGCCTGATACTTAATGACTGAGAGACAAACTCATCACTGCTAACAAAAAAAGAAAAGCTTTTATGTTTTCTTACCCGACTCTATAAAATCCCGGTGATTTCTTTTCTTACGTTTTCGTGTCTGTCCTGCTCTGATGTCGCTTCCCATCTCCAGGAGGACCGGTTTTATCTTGAAGTGAGAATCAGAGGACACGCAGATCCCAAAGCGCGGCCTTATCCAGACTGACAACTGGGATAATCAGGTTACTGATGCACTGGGTGGCTGCCCCATTTTTAAGGAGTGCGACTTGGGAATCGTCTCTCACTGACTGAGTCTAAGGTCACAAAAGGAACTTGACTGCTTTATTGGGGTGATTAACATAAAATAAGCACACTTTAGGCAAGTAGACTGTGGAATTCCAATAAAATATTTATATCAGGTCTAACTTTTTAACATCTGCTCATTCTACTCATAACAGTCAAATCAAGTGTTAAAGTAAGAGATATCTGAATACTGATATCACCCACTTAAAAATTGTTGTGACCAAGCAGTCATGTTCTTGGCAATAGCGAAAGCTGGAACCCTTTTTATAGGTAAGTGCATCAAAAACTACTCAGGAATGGATTCAGAACCAGAATACAAGACATTTAAAAATGATTAAAAACCATTTTTAATCAGTCAGTGACTTTGCTTTTGTAAGTCATATAAAATCTTCCCATAGGTCCCAGTAAAAGATGCTCAATGATTAGGTTTTGTTTAATCCTAAAATTTGATCATTTTCTTTCATTGCTGTGGCTTCATTTTAAATCCTAAATATTTGAATTTCACAATTACATATTCATGTAAGGCAAAATAAACATCAGTGAGTATTTTATCTTTGTTTGGTTGGATCTGGTGGAATAAGTCACATGACATCTGCAGATGTAGACAAAAAAAGTAAAGATAAAAATGTCTATGGCATGCCAGAACCGGAGGAAAGAGTGCTCACACTGTGTGCTATTTATGACTCTTCTAAAAGGGAGCTGAAGCTGACAAAAGAGTCTCTTACAAGACATCCTTAGTATTCACAGCAACTAAAGTTGTGCACAGAGTGTCTTGTGCCCTGTGCCCTCAATCAGCCAAGTTCCTTGCAAACTCACCTCTCCCCTGTGGGCAGCGCTGGTGTGTGCATGACATAAAAGATAACATCCTTCTCCCACCAAGGACGGGGCGCTGTGCCACAGACTGCTGAGGTTGGCAATAACAAAAAGCCACATCTAATGATGCAAGCTAAATTGCACATCTAATGATCTCTGTGACGGTGATGAGGGTGAAGCTGTTTATGTCATCCACATCTTCTGTGGCATTTAAACAATCGAGGCTCTAGAAAACGTGTTCAAGATAATGATGTCTTCACGGCATATTAGAGGGACTAAAATAAAACATGAATCCCCTCCTTCAGCTGGCTGGATGCTGAGCCTCGGGCTGAAGACAGTGGTGACTCATGAACGAAATGCTCACTGTGCAAGTTGCAGAGAGGCTGCGCGTACTGTAAACACTCCCAGTGAATTGCAGCGGCGTCATGTGTACAGGATTTTTGCAGGAAATTGTTTCCCTGATGTATACATGCCTTTTCAGGACTCTTGGGGATGTCTGTGATGTTCCTTCCGCCAGCTGTAATAGTTTCCACTCTCACAATTGCCATTTTTAATTACACAGTACACATTTTAATACCTTCGCTGCAATGTGTGCCCTGTAGAGCCAAACTAATCAGCTGGCATCACGGAGATGGAGCAGGGGCCCACTGGAGAAACATCTAATAAAGTGAACCAGCCACAGAAGCAATTACCTTCAGACAGCTTCAGAACAAAGTAGCCAAAATCAGCCTCTTATAAACATCATAATTTAGGTTTTACATTTCCTTTTCTGCCGGGAAATGCGGACCCCAAAACAATCAGGTGGTTTAATGTACTGTGCTTGGCTTGTTCACTTTGGAGAGTTTCAAACGTGCAGGCGAAAAACAACAACAACAAAACAATAAATACCCCCAAAAATAATGAAGCAGTACAGGTATCATTCATCCAGGCCATCATTTTCAAATCTTCAAAATGTTTATCCCAGGAGTCACTGCACATTCAAAGAATTATACTATCTTACTTACAAAGACAAAAAAAATTAGGACAGGATTTACAAACAATTTGGTAAATGAATTTTCAAAAATCTGAATAAAAGTTTGAAATGCGGGCAGTAAAAGTTACTAACAGCTTAACATTTATTTTGTGTTTTAAGATCTTAAGTAGTACCTTTTACTTTTCAAAAACTTTTATTTTCTTAAACATTTTTCCCATTATAAAATTCACTCTAAGTGATGGGCTGGATTGATGTACTTTAAACAGAGGAAACAGCAAATCTACCTGCTGTTGGCTCAGAATGGCTAAATATGAGGCCGTTGTGAAAGCTTTCCAGCAGACGCGGAACAGAGCTGACCTCCCAGCAGGGAAATAGGAGCGCAATCGTGCATGGCTGAGTGAAAACGTAGTGCTAGATATCCGTCAGCTTCTGAGAAGGACAGAGAGGAAAAGGAAAAACAAAGAGAGGCTGAAGGGATGAGACAATCTTTTCTCAGTTTCTATGAGCTCAGTTCCTAGTCATCCAGGCTTACTCTGTGGATTTTCTCAAGCACTCGCCAATAAATAGCATCTGAATCATTTATTGTTTGTGGGGGAAATTCACCTGCAGAGAATGAATCAGACAATTCTCAACAGGACTAGGACGATTTTCTGGCATTTCAAGCAAGATAACTGGATGACTCAATGATTATTGGATCTATTTTCATCAAATACAGAGATGGATTTCTTCCAAATGCTGATTCAACATACTGTTTTCTAATGTTTATCTTCAGAATAAGGTTCAGTCTAACTGTGCAAAGACGTAAACCCAGGACAAGAATATTGTTTCTGGTGCAAAACCAAAATTGTTTGGTTTTAAACCCTTTGAAATAAAGTGAAAAACTGACTTTGTTTGAAGTGCTGTGTCAGTCACATCAGCGCATCACGAAAAAAGTCTCTTCCACCAAATGTTTGAAATCTTTGAAATGCATTCTGATCACAAACTTAATCTGGATATGTTTTATTCAACAGTCAGAATTTTTGACAACTCTTAATACCGAATTTAAAAAAAGCTAAGTGCTTATATTAACACAACAGTGTTTATGAACAAAACTGGAAAATAATGTTCTGGCGAAAATGGTGATTAATAAAGCAGCTTAATGCATTGTTTAACATTCAAATGAGGAGTCATACTAACACAGTCAGAATAACGAGACAAGTTCATGTTACTTCACTGCTAAGAAAAGGGATTTTAAATGTTAAAGTGTGATTAATCAAATGTAAGCTATAAAAAGATCAAAAACCCTTTTCATAAATTAGCTAATTTAGTTTGAAGGATGAATTCTTCACCTTTCTACTCCACAAGCTTTATTACAAACAGAAGAAGCACAGATAATTGTGTATTTCTAAGGATTATATTTCTATTTAGGATCAATAAATAATTTGAGTCTTCAAATCAATATGAAACAGTGATTTCCGTAAACAATTAACTCCATTATCTATTACACGAAGTGAAGTCAAAGGAAACTGACGTCAAACACACATAAAGATCAAATGCTCTTCTATACTAATGGACACTGCATACAACTTCTAAAGGAGGGCATTAATGATTTGGAAACTGTACATTTATTATCCAAGAATAGGCTCCATTTTTGGATCCTGCAGCACTTCTGCAAGCACATGCTATACAATAACCAATATAGGCATATTGCATATCCATGTAACGGGCAAAAGCTCATCTAAGTGACAACAACAATATTTTATACCTCAACAACACCCAGCTCCAACACTAATCAGCTTTATGGGGGGGGGATAACTAGAGGATAATTAGACGTTAACGACTCACATCAGGTAAGCAGCAGACAGCACACGGTCCTACCCACACAAACTACCAATCAGGTTAAAACCCAAGCTCTGCTGTTTCCAACAGTATTAGAATCAACATGCTATTTGCAAAACTCACTGAACCAGCAGCCAAAGAAGACAAAAAACAGCTAATTTCACGAAGCTAAAAAGATCAATTTAGTCCTACCTTTGCTGTGTCAGCGTCATAATCCATTTTAGAGTAAATATTTATATTCGGGTCTTGTAATCCAGTGTCCTTGTGTCACACTGATGTGATTCCTCACTATTCTCAAATTTTCTGTCTCCATGGATACCGCCTTCAAACTCAAAGGACTTCCTTCTCTTTAGCGCACAGCTGTGCCCTTCTGGAGCTTTACGGTCATTAGCGCAATGCATTTTCGCTAGTTGTGATTGGTGAATGATGTTGATATGGGATTTTGCAATCCCCCCTGATTCTACCAATGGGCTGCAGAAACTCTGCCCTGTAGGTTTGGGTTTGCGACTTATTAAAAAAAACACCGTTAAACTCAGCTTGTGAGCTAACATTAACCAGATAGCACTGTGCTAATGCTAAATGACACAGCACAGGCAGTTACACGACTCTCCACTGATTTCTTCTACATAATATTTCAATTATGAATTTACTTAATTTAAAAAAATTAGGAGCCGAGTTGTTCAACTCGGACATAACTGTCTTTCTAATAAGAAAACTGTGGAATCAACCAACTGAGCGAGTAACTCCTTCCTTTGACGTTAAGCTAACATCTCTGTTAGCTTTTGTAGCTACCAGGCTCGCTCTACAACTCCTAAAAGCTTGCAAAATGAAATGTTAGGACTGAAAATNGTAGTGAAGCTTCGCATGAACTTGTTAGTTCCTCTGTCCATTGTTGTAGCTGATATTTTGTGAAATGATGCACTAATCGACTCAGAAATACTCTCATGTTTACAAGGAAGCAAAGCGCCGCAAGGCTTTGCTTGTGAGACTTGGCCGAGTGGGATTTTCTAGGTCGGTTGTGGGCAGAGCTTGGTAAGGTCCATTCTGTAATGGACTGAATGTTCTGTTCTATGTGTGGGAAATGTTTTAGTGTTTTATGATATTGAATCCTGATACATTAGTGGTGTTGTTGTCAGCTGCTATGGATATGCGTCTGTGTGTAACGTAGCTGACATGGAGAGCCAGGAAAAAAAGTGGTTAAGCGTTGTTCTTTAACAATGTTTCGGCGTTATTTTTTCCTTTGTTGTGACACAATGAACTAAAGTAATAATACCTACATGTCTAGTTAACGGGATTGTTCCACCGCAGCAGTGCAGCTCTGGATGGCACGTACAAGAATCGTCTTTTTGCCCTCCAGCGTTGTGCGCATCGAAACACTGACATCGAAGGGGTCCATACTGATGTCTAGTGCTGATTTGTACCAGCATGTGACCGACCAGCTATTTATGTATTATAAAAGAAATAAACATGCTGACAATTTTCTGCATATAATTCCAATAAAATACACAGAATCAAGAGAGAAAAAATATAAAAGCTATGAACACCTGCTGGGTACTGTATGGGTCAGCACCAACTGCTCTGATGAAACGGTTCTCACCTACATTAGCTGAAATGTGAACCACTGAGGTGGGAAAAGATAAAACGTGGACAAGAAACAGCAGCAGAAGGTGGGCAAGTGGTAAAATTTTACAACATGAAAAACTGGGAAATATCCCACAACGTACCACTCTTCACACGTTCTCACCTTCACACAGAAACACCCTGTTCCCACACAGCAAAGCTCTGCAAACCAAGGCCAGTTAGCTGCTCTATTTTCTACATCAATCACACTCACAGAGCAAAAATACTCTTAACCCTTGGCTTCTTTAAGACACGATTACAGCAGTAAAACAAGCTGACCAAACATTCTGTAACTCAGCTTGGGTTGCTAGGTAGCGGGCAGAACTTCACTGTGGTTGCTAGGTAACGGGCTGGGCTTCCCTGAGGTTACTAGGTGAACCTTCTTCAAATCTAACCAAATTGATATCAAATGTTTGTGCAGTAAAAATTTTCATTTTTTTGCTATCATTTTAGAGATATTAATAAAAGATATTTATTTATTTTTTAAATGTTGCCCATCTAGCATTTATTCATATTTCAGTTTTTAAAAGTTATGAGGGAAGATGTGAGTTTATTCGTTCAATCTGCCCAGATGGCACAGTGGGAAGAAGTTAAATTTGAGTTCAGGAAAGTGGATGAAACAGATATTAGAAAGGATGAAGGACAAGGACTTGCTAAATTGATTTGCTGCTGATAAACTGAATTTGAATGTGAGATTAGACTGACTCAATTTGACAATGTATAAATGTATCTCTGTTGGATAAGTTTACTTTATGTTCTGGGATTTAAAAAACCAACAGAATAAGACGAACAGAAACCAAGAACATGATGTGTAGAAGGATAATGAGGATGAAAAGGAGTCAAGGCTGCATGAAAAAGGGCGATACGGCTGATAAGAGGGAATAAAAAAGATTGGAAATAGGAAAAAGGACCATGAGTGAAGGGAAACAGGCTTGAAATGAGGTAAAGTTGGATGAAAACAGGTTTAAAAAGAGGAGAAAGAAGAAAGAATAGATAAAGAGAATGGCAGGGATAAATAAAGGGTCAGAAAATGAGTCACAGGGAAAACTGAATCACAGGAACGCTACGTGAGAATTCATAATAGTCATATTATTACTACTATTAATAGTAGTAGTAATACTACTAATACTTTGAAAACCCTATTTTAACAGTTCAAACATCAATTATACATTAAAGCATTAATATAGGCAGAGGAAACCGTATTAGCATTACCACAGTAGCTAACCTGTAACGTCTTCCTTATCTCCGCCCCCTGGGGCTCCAGCCAATCAGGTTCAAGGAACATAAATCCCGCTCCTGGATTGGCTGCTTTGAAAATGCCAGCCAATAGCGTGATGAGTAGGATTGTGCCTATATTCTAGCTTCTAACACTGTTTTTATTTTAAATATTTTTATTTGCTCCACAAAAAAATAAATTAAATTTAAAAAAGCCACAAATTAGTGGATTTTCCAAAACTTAGAATCCATGAATTCTGGACTGCAAAGAGCACTAACATAAAATATCAATATAAATCTTGTATTCCTGGTAGTTTCATTCTTTTACACTGCGAAAAAATTAATTCTTACTAAGTACTTTTGGTCTAGTTTCTAGCTCAAATATCCTAATACACTTAATTAAGACAAAACTAACTTACAAGTAACTTTTCAGCAAAGCTTGTTTTTTGTCAATTATTTCTTAATATTGATGAAAATTAATATTAATTAATAGTAATCAATTGGCAGATTACTTCACTTTTGGGAAAATGCATTTTTTATAAGTGAATTCAGTGAAATAAATAATCTGCAAGTGGAACTACTTTTTCATTAAAATTATTAATTATTTAGTTAAAATAATCTCTTAAATCTTGCTGTAAAGTTGCATGCAGGTTAGTTTTGTCTTATTTCAAGTGAACTAAGATATTTGCACTATAATCTACATACTGTAGATGCAAATACCTGGTAAGACTTTATGTTTTTGAAGTGAATGCCCTTCAAAGCACTTACAATTATTCCAATACCAAGTATTTGATTTAAAACTTTCAGTAAACTCTGAGCAAACGTTTCTCTTTTGTGGGTTAGCAAATTGATAAAAAAAAAGAAAAAGAAAACCTGAAAGCCAAAAAGCTGTATTAATATGTATTTTGTAATATATTTCATATTTATTGAAATGGTTTTGGCCAACTCATATCTTCCAAAAAATAATGGAAAATAGTAAATACATTTCAAATAAATCATCAAAATGAAACAAGAATATTATTTTTAACTAGCTAATCATAAAAATTTTACATTGTCGAAGAAATTACCTTAGTTTAAGATCTTAATTCATATTTTTTTGACTGTCCCAAACCTTATACTTTTAGTATAATGTCTTCCTCTTTCAAAAAGGTAATTTCTTTTGCTATTCCTGCTATTAAAGTTTCATTCAGTTCTTGATGCTAGTCTAAAACACGATGTTGAATAAAAGCAAACGGAGCTGTAAATAAGTAAGGATCTAAGCAGTGACAGACTGCTGGTGGAGCTTTGTGTCACAGAGCTATTTCACCTGTTTACATTGGTATTTTCTAAAGCAACAGCGTTTGATCTAATTAAGCTTTTAGACGAGGCTGACCTGCGACATGACTGGTGGAGCAGAAGCGTGTCGTTTTGCTGCTGTGGGGTTTATTCAGGCGCAGTAGATCAGAGCAGAAAATGCATTTACAGCTTTAGAGTCTGGAGGCTAACCGTGTCTCCTTCCTGCTTCCCTGCCCAGCTGCTACAACGAGCAACTCGTGTGAGTTGAATACGATTATGTTCGCATAAGAAGGTGCAGCAGTTTCTGTCAAAGCCAGTAAGACAAATGTCTGCCGGATTCGTAACAAAATTATTGTGAGTAAAAAGGCAGAAAGTAAATCTAATCTGGTATAAATATGGGAGTAAAAGCCATAAAGTAAACACAGCATGTTGAGCTGGGCTCAAAGAAAACTGTTGGTGCTTTATCTAAAACATTGAATAAAAGTTTTATTTTATCAGAAAACTGGTACAACTATTCCTTCTGACAACATTTTTTTAAATAAAAAATTTATTTTTCCATAAATCTGTTATACACAAAACTCCTCAAATGTCAGTTTTAGCTTCAGGAGGTTTATATTATGAAAAAAAAGAAAAGAAAATCTCCTATTATACATATTTTCTATCCAATTATTAATCGGTTAATGTAAAAATTAATCAGCCCTAAACTGTATTGATGTTCAGTTAAGCAGAAAGTGCTGAGTTTTCCACATGTTGATGTTATCAGTATTCTTTTTGGTTGCAGATGCATCCTTTGCTACATATAATCAAATGTTCACAAAAAGAATGCTAAATGCTTTTTTTTCTTAATTAAAAAAGAATTTATTTGTTTATTTGCGTCTTTTAATGTATTTCTAATATTGGATAAAATAAGCAGAAGTGGCGAAACAAAAAATCTGCAGTTGCTACTATTTTTTTATCTAGTTAATCAATAGAATAATCAATTACTAAAATTATTTTGTTTCCTGCTCATATTGTGTGAAGTGCACCAGTCCCTCCTGAAGCAAAACACCCTCACAAGATGAATAAAATGAACATATTACACTATAATAAATGTCTTCAGATCAATACCATAAATTTTTGTACTACTTCAACCTTCTTATTTCATATCTGTACATTTACAAGAACAAACAAACTTTTAATATTTTTCTTTTTTATACATCTATATTTTAAATGATCGCAGAAGGGGATCAAACTTGGTGAATAAAGCTGATTGTAATTTAATTTTACCTTTAATTGATCTCACAAAAATAGGCATTTCTCCCTGAGTTGATTTGCAAATGATTATCTGTTTTTTATGTTTATTTTGGACTCGTTTTACGGAAGATAATGGCAATTTCAACTTAAAAATTCTTAAAGTATATCTACAAGTACACTTTTATAGTAACATAAAATCAGCAGATTTCTGTTATTAAATGTCTGAAATAGTTCTTATTTTTTATTTATTTTATTTTTTATTTCTTATTTTTTAGCTCTTAAAATTCTTCTTTGCAAAATTCCTATTGTAAATATCCTGTTTCTAGTAAATATTAATAATTTTGGTGATCCTTTCTGACCAGAAATAGGAAAGGTTTAATGAAAAAAAGGGGGTTTTATACCATATGTTTAAACACCTGGTTTTAAGTAAGAAATAAATTGTGAAATGATTTCATTTTTATTACAATGCCGGCTTTTTAGATCCACCACGTCTGAAACAGAAACTTCAACACTGACCAAAGGAAATTGTTAAATGACTTGCATCTAATTTGTGAAGGTAATAAAGGTGAAGGAAGCGAAGAGTCACACGGCATTGTGAGCTTAAGTCCTGAATCACCGAGGATAAGAGCTATTTCAGACATTTAATAACAGAAATCTGCTGACCAGCTCAGTGTCGCGTTCCCTGCTAATAAATTTGCTGGTATCATCCGAGAGTCATTACATTATTAAACCATAAATGCAAATGGCCTTTAGGGAAGACAGCACTCTGCCTTTATGTGACAGTTTGCTTTTCTCCCTCTGATGGGGTCACACCAAACGGAGGAAGGAAAAATCTTCCTCCTGCTTTGGGAGCGGCCAGTTCAACGACTTTTCCATTTGTCTGAATTGACCGCCTTTGACCCAGTGAACTCCCAAGAATTAGTTATTCAAGCCTAAGAGTTTCCAGTGGCTTCATTTAATAAGATAATTTCACACCAATTACAAGCTCTCAGCGCACAGAAGTAATGTCATTACACGCTTGCTCGGTGACAAATTCTTGGCCGGGATGAGGCGAGACATGCCTGAAAATCGCAGCTACACGACAGGAAACGGTACAATAACTCCTCCTCCTGCTCTCTGTTCTCCTTAAAGAGGTCATAGTGATAAGCATAAAATTACAGCTAGAAATAACGCGCTTACGCCTCCTACTCAACAAATCCTGATGCCGGCTGTTTGTTGTCTTGTCAGGGAAAACACAAGGCAATTACAGATACAGTCGGGCAGGATGCAGAGGAGCTGCCGGTGACTTATTTGACACCAATTCACCGGCTCAGTTGCACAGCGATGCCGACTGAATCATCAAAGTTTTCTGATTGTTTTTTAGCACATTAATTCATTTTCGGTTGAGACACTTCAAGGTCTGCAATCGGATTTTCTTTTTGTTTGACTCTTTTTAACGGCAGTGAAGCAAGCATTTCTTTTCAATAAAAAGCCAGTTGCTTTGTCAGAAAGTTAACAGCTTGAACTCCAATTGATCCCAAACAATCGGTTATTTTGACCAGTTAATAATGATTTGCATAGAACTACAAACAGAGCATTGAAAGTTCTTGTTCACCACCTGAGTGGTAAAACACAAAATCTTTGATTTAGTCTCTAGTGCAAATATCTTGATACACTTAAACAAAGTAATTTTCAGAATGATATAGGAGTTTGTTTTGACTAAATAATTGATTAGTATTGATGAAAAAGTATCCCTTAATACATGGGGAAAATGTTTTATTATAAGTGAACGAATCAGCCAATCGAATTAGGTGTGTCGCAATAAGCAATCCTTACAAAAAATCCCATGAAAATCACATGCGACTTTCACATGTGGTTCACACAACTTTTTACATGTGGATGATGTGTGAAAGACGTGAATCACAGGTGAAAGCACATGTATACATGTGATTTTGGAATGTTTCGTGGTAAAATCACGAGTTTCACATGTGATTCATACATTTCTACATGTGGAAATATGTGATTCCCATGGGATGTACAGGTGAATCCCATGTAAATCACACATGCATTATGTTTCAAATGTGTATCACATGTGATACAGGAGGCATCCTGACCAGATGCCCGAGCCACCTCAACTGGCTCCTCTCGACATGAAGGAGCAGCGGCTCTACTCTGAGTCCCTCCCAGATGACCGAGCTTCTCACCCTATCTCTAAGGGAGAGCCCAGTCACCCTACGGAGAAAACCCATTTCGGCCGCTTGTATCCGTGATCTCGTTCTTTCGGTCATGACCCAAAGCTCATGACCATAGATGAGGGTGGGAACGTAGATCGACCGGTAAATCGAG